>JAWPHD010014979.1:50000-57977 GCA_037043455.1 Cyrtodaria siliqua
ATATGCGTAAGAACTGAATATATATGCGTAAGAACTGAATATATATGCGTAAGCACTGAATATATATGTGTAAGAACTGAATATATATGTGTAAGAACTGAATATATATGTGTAAGAACGGAATATATATGTGTAAGAACGGAATAAATATGTGTAAGAACGGAATATATATGTGTAAGAACTAAATATATACGTGTAAGAACGGAATATATATGTGTAAGAACGGAATATATATGTGTAAGAACGGAATATATATGTGTAAGAACTGAATATATATGTTCAAGAACTAAATATATATGTGTAAGAACTGAATATATATTTGTAAGAAACTGAATATATATGTGTAAGAACTGAATATATATGCGTAAGAACTGAATATATGTCCGTGTAAGAACGGAATATATATGTGTAAGAACGGAATATATATGTGTATATATGTGTAAGAACGGAATATATATGTGTAAGAACTGAATATATATGCGTAAGAACTGAATATATATCTGAAAGAACTGAATATATATGTGTAAGAACTGAATATATATGCGTAAGAACTGAATATATATGCGTAAGAACTGAAGATATATGCGTAAGAAGTGAATATACGTGTAAGAACGGAATATATATGTGTAAGAACGGAATATATATGTGTAAGAACGGAATAAATATGTGTAAAAACCGGAATATATATGTGTAAGAACTGAATATATAATTGTAAGAACGGAATATGTATGTGTAAGAACGGAATATATATGTGTAAGAACTGAACATATATGTGTAAGGAATGAATATATATGCGTAAGAACTGAATATATATGCGTAAAAACTGAATATATATGTGTAAGAACTGAATATTTATGCATAAAACTGAATACATATGTGTAAGAACTGAATATATATGCGTAAGAACTGAAGATATATGCGTAAGAACGGAATATATGTGTAAGAACGAAATATATAGGTGTAAGAACGGAATATATATGTGTAAGAACTGAATAAATATGTGTAAGAATGGAATATATATGTGTAAGAACTTAATATATATGTGTAAGAACGGAATTTATATGTGTAAGAACGGAATATGTACGTGTAAGAACGGAATATATATGTGTAAGAACTGAATATATATGTGTAAGAAGTGAATATATATGTGTAAGAACTGAATATTTATGTGTAAGAACTTAATATATATGTGTAAGAACGGAATATTTATGTGTAAGAACTGAATATATATGTGTAAGAACGGAATATGTGCGTGTAAGAACGGAATATATATGTGTAAGAACTGAACATATATGTGTAAGAAATGAATATATATGCGTAAGAACTGAATATATATGCGTAAGAACTGAATATATATGCGTAAGAACTGAATATATAAGTGTAAGAACTGAATATATATGTGTAAGAACTGAATATATATGTGTAAGAACGGAATATATATGTGTAAGAACGGAATAAATATGTGTAAGAACGGAATATATATGTGTAAGAACTAAATATATACGTGTAAGAACGGAATATATATGTGTAAGAACGGAATATATATGTGTAAGAACGGAATATATATGTGTAAGAACTGAATATATATGTTCAAGAACTGAATATATATGTGTAAGAACTGAATATATATTTGTAAGAAACTGAATATATATGTGTAAGAACTGAATATATATGCGTAAGAACTGAATATATGTACGTGTAAGAACGGAATATATATGTGTAAGAACGGAATATATATGTGTATATATGTGTTAGAACGGAATATATATGTGTAAGAACTGAATATATATGCGTAAGAACTGAATATATATCTGAAAGAACTGAATATATATGTGTAAGAACTGAATATATATGCGTAAGAACTGAATATATATGCGTAAGAACTGAAGATATATGCGTAAGAAGTGAATATACGTGTAAGAACGGAATATATATGTGTTAGAACGGAATATATATGTGTAAGAACGGTATAAATATGTGTAAGAACGGAATATATATGTGTAAGAACTGAATATATAATTGTAAGAACGGAATATATATGTGTAAGAACGGAATATGTGCGTGTAAGAACGGAATATATATGTGTAAGAACTGAACATATATGTGTAAGAAATGAATATATATGCGTAAGAACTGAATATATATGCGTAAGAACTGAATATATATGCGTAAGAACTGAATATATATGTGTAAGAACTGAATATATATGTGTAAGAACTGAATATATATGTGTAAGAACGGAATATATATGTGTAAGAACGGAACATATATGTGTAAGAACGGAATATATATGTGTAAGAACTAAATATATACGTGTAAGAACGGGATATATATGTGTAAGAACGGAATATATATGTGTAAGAACGGAATATATATGTGTAAGAACTGATATATATGTTCAAGAACTGAATATATATGTGTAAGAACTGAATATATATTTGTAAGAAACTGAATATATATGTGTAAGAACTGAATATATATGCGTAAGAACTGAATATATGTACGTGTAAGAACGGAATATATATGTGTAAGAACGGAATATATATGTGTATATATGTGTAAGACGGAATATATATGTGTAAGAACTGAATATATATGCGTAAGAACTGAATATATATCTGAAAGAACTGAATATATATGTGTAAGAACTGAATATATATGCGTAAGAACTGAATATATATGCGTAAGAACTGACGATATATGCGTAAGAAGTGAATATACGTGTAAGAACGGAATATATATGTGTTAGAACGGATATATATGTGTAAGAATGGTATAAATATGTGTAAGAACGGAATATATATGTGTAAGAACGGAATATATATGTGTAAGAACTGAACATATATGTGTAAGAACGGAATATATATGTGTAAGAACTGAAATATATGTGTATGAACTGAATATATATATGTAAGAACTGAATATATATGTGTAAGAACTGAATATATATGCGTAAGAACTGAATATACGAGCGTAAGAACTCAATATATATGCGTAAAGAAATGAATATATATGCGTAAGAACTGAATATATATGCGTAAGATCTGAATATATATGCGTAAGAAATGAATATATATGCGTAAGAACTGAATATATATGCGTAAGAACGGAATATATATGTGTAAGAACGGAATTTATATGTGTAAGAACCGAATATATATGTGTAAGAACGGAATATATGTGTAAGAATATATATGAGTAAGAACGAATATATATTTGTAAGAACGGAATATATACGTGTAAGAACGGAATATATATGTGTAAGAACAGAATATATATGTGTACGAACGGAGTATATATGTGTAAGAACTATATATATATGCGTAAAACTGAATATATATTCGAAGGAACGGAATATATATGTGTAAGAACGGAATACAAGTGTAAGAACGGAATATATATGCGTAAAAACTGAATATATATATGCGTAAGAACTGAATATATATGCGTAAGAACTGAATATATATGTGTAAGAACAGAATATATATGTGTACGAACGGAGTATATATGTGTAAGAACTATATATATATGCGTAAAAACTGAATATATATTCGAAGGAACGGAATATATATGTGTAAGAACGGAAAAACAAGTGTAAGAACGGAATATATATGCGTAAAAACTGAATATATATGCGTAAGAACTGAATATATATGCGTAAGAACTGATATATATGCGTAAGAACTGAATATATATGTGTAACAATGGAATATATATGTGTAAGAACGGAATATGTACGTGTAAGAACGGAATATATAAGTGTAAGAACGGAATATATATGTGTATATATGTGTAAGAACGGAATATATGTGTAAGAACTGAATATATATGTGTAAGAAGTGAATATATATGTGTAAGAACTGAATATATATGTGTAAGAACGGAATATATATGTGTAGAACGGAATATATATGTGTAAGAACGGCATATATATGCGTAAGAACTGAATATATATGTGTAAGAACGGAATATATATGTGTAAGAACGGAATATGTACGTGTAAGAACGGAATATATATTTGTAAGAACGGAATATATATGTGTAAGAAGTGAATATATATGTGTAAGAACTGGATATATATGCGTAAGAACGGAATATATATGCCTAAGAACTGAATATATATGCGTAAGAATGTAATATATATGTGTTAGAACGGAATATATATGTGTAAGAACTGAATATATATGTGTAAGAACGGAATATATATGCGTTAGAACTGAATATATATGTGTAAAAACTGAATATATATGCGTAAGAACTGAATATATATGCTTAAAACTGAATATATATGCGAAAGAACTGAATTGATATGCGTAAGAACGGAATATATGTGTAAGAACGGAATATATATTTGTAAGAACGGAATATATATGTGTAAGAACGGAATATATATGTGTAAAAACGGACTATATGTGTGTAATAACGGAATATATACGTGTAAGACGGAATATATGTGTAAGATCGGAATATATATGTGTAATACGGAATATATATGTGTAAGAACGGAATATATATGTGTAAGAACGGAATATATACGTGTAAGAACGGAATATATATTTGTAAGAACGGAATATATATGTGTAAAAATGGAATATATATGTGTAAAGAACGGAATATATACGTGTAAGAACGGAATATATACGTGTAAGAACGGAATATATATTTGTAAGAACGGAATATATATGCGTTAGAACGGAATATATATGTGTAAGAACGGGATATATGTGTTAGAACGGAATATATATGTGTAAGAACGGAATAAATATGTGTAAGAATGGAATATATATGTGTAAGAACTTAATATATATGTGTAAGAACGCAATTTATATGTGTAAGAACGGAATATGTACTTGTAATAACGGAATATATATGTGTAAGAACAGAATATATATGTGTAAGAAGTGAATATATATGTGTAAGAACTGAATATATATGTGTAAGAACTGAATATATATGTGTAAGAACGGAATATATATGTGTAAGAACGGAATATATATGTGTAAGAACGGAATATGTGCGTGTAAGAACGGAATATATATGTGTAAGAACTGAACATATATGTGTAAGAGAAATGATATATATCCGTAAGAACTGAAATATATGCGTAAGAACTGAATATATGTCTGTAAGAACTGAATATATATGTGTAAGAACGGAATATATATGTGTAAGAACGGAATATGTACGTGTAAGAACTGAATATATATGTGTAAGAACGGAATATATATATGTGTAAGAACGGAATATATGTGTAAGAACGGAATATATATGTGTAAGAACTGAATATATATGTGTAAGAATTGGATATATATATGTAAGAACTGAATATATATATGTGTAAGAACTGAATATATATATGTGTAAGAACTGGATATATATGCGTAAGAACGGAATATATATGCCTAAGAACTGAATATATATGCGTAAGAATGTAATATATATGTGTTAGAACGGAATATATATGTGTAAGAACTGAATATATATGTGTAAGAACGGAATATATATGCGTTAGAACTGAATATATATGTGTAAAAACTGAATATATATGCGTAAGAACTGAATATATATGCTTAAAACTGAATATATATGCGAAAGAACTGAATTGATATGCGTAAGAACGGAATATATGTGTAAGAACGGAATATATATTTGTAAGAACGGAATATATATGTGTAAGAACGGAATATATATGTGTAAAAAACGGAATATATGTGTGTAATAACGGAATATATACGTGTAAGAACGGAATATATGTGTAAGATCGGAATATATATGTGTAAATACGGAATATATATGTGTAGAACGGAATATATATGTGTAAGAACGGAATATATACGTGTAAGAACGGAATATATATTTGTAAGAACGGATATATATGTGTAAAAATGGAATATATATGTGTAAGAACGGAATATATACGTGTAAGAACGGAATATATACGTGTAAGAACGGAATATATATTTGTAAGAACGGGAATATATATGCGTTAGAACGGAATATATATGTGTAAGAACGGGATATATGTGTTAGAACGGAATATATATGTGTAAGAACGGAATAAATATGTGTAAGAATGGAATATATATGTGTAAGAACTTAATATATATGTGTAAGAACGCAATTTATATGTGTAAGAACGGAATATGTACTTGTAATAACGGAATATATATGTGTAAGAAACAGAATATATATGTGTAAGAAGTGAATATATATGTGTAAGAACTGAATATATATGTGTAAGAACTGAATATATATGTGTAAGAACGGAATATATATGTGTAAGAACGGAATATATATGTGTAAGAACGGAATATGTGCGTGTAAGAACGGAATATATATGTGTAAGAACTGAACATATATGTGTAAGAAATGAATATATATCCGTAAGAACTGAATATATATGCGTAAGAACTGAATATATGTCTGTAAGAACTGAATATATATGTGTAAGAACGGAATATATATGTGTAAGAACGGAATATGTACGTGTAAGAACTGAATATATATGTGTAAGAACGGAATATATATATGTGTAAGAACGGAATATATGTGTAAGAACGGAATATATATGTGTAAGAACTGAATATATATGTGTAAGAATTGGATATTATATATGTAAGAACTGAATATATATATGTGTAAGAACTGAATATATATATGTGTAAGAACGGAATATATATGTGTAAGAACAGAATATATATGTGTACGAACGGAGTATATATGTGTAAGAACTATATATATATGCGTAAAACTGAATATATATTCGAAGGAACGGAATATATATGTGTAAGAACGGAATACAAGTGTAAGAACGGAATATATATGCGTAAAAACTGAATATATATGCGTAATGAACTGAATATATATGCGTAGAACTGAATATATATGCGTAAGAACTGAATATATATGTGTAACAATGTAATATATATGTGTAAGAACGGAATATGTACGTGTAAGAACGGAATATATATGTGTAAGAACGGAATATATATGTGTATATATGTGTAAGAACGGAATATATATGTGTAAGAACTGAATATATATGTGTAAGAAGTGAATATATATGTGTAAGAACTGAATATATATGTGTAAGAACGGAATATATATGTGTAAGAACGGAATATATATGTGTAAGAACGGCATATATATGCGTAAGAACTGAATATATATGTGTAAGAACGGAATATATATGTGTAAGAACGGAATATGTACGTGTAAGAACGGAATATATATGTGTAAGAAGTGAATATATATGTGTAAGAACTGGATATATATGCGTAAGAACGGAATATATATGCCTAAGAACTGAATATATATGCGTAAGAATGTAATATATATGTGTAAGAACGGAATATATATGTGTAAGAACTGAATATATATGTGTAAGAACGGAATATATATGCGTTAGAACTGAATATTTATGTGGAAAAGCTGAATATATATGCGTAAGAACTGAATATATATGCTTAAAACTGAATATATATGCGAAAGAACTGAATATATATGCGTAAGAACGGAATATATGTGTAAGAACGGAATATATATTTGTAAGAACGGAATATATATGCGTAAGAACGGAATATATATGCGTAAGAACTGAAGATATATGCGTAAGAACGGAATATATATGTGTAAGAACGGAATAATATGTGTAAGAATGGAATATATATGTGTAAGAACTTAATATATATGTGTAAGAACGCAATTTATATGTGTAAGAACGGAATATGTACTTGTAATAACGGAATATATATGTGTAAGAACATAATATATATGTGTAAGAAGTGAATATATATGTGTAAAAACTGAATATATATGTGTAAGAACTGAATATATATGTGTAAGAACGGAATATATATGTGTAAGAACGGAATATATATGTGTAAGAACGGAATATGTGCGTGTAAGAACGGAATATATATGTGTAAGAACTGAACATATATGTGTAAGAAATGAATATATATCCGTAAGAACTGA
>JAWPHD010014980.1:0-57969 GCA_037043455.1 Cyrtodaria siliqua
TGTCTACTTGAAGCAGCGAACTCAATAGTTTCTTTATAGTGCTGCCACACTGGAATACCACGCCGTAGTAGACACCCCCACCCAGTCACATAATTCTGACACTGGTCAATCAGTCGTAGCACTACCCATTATTTGCTCGTCAGGCAAGGGTTACAAGTGACTACTCCATTTTTAAAGTCTTTGGTATGACGCGGTCAGGGGACTCGAACCCACGACCTCCCGAATGCAAGGCAGACGCTATAACCACTACACCACAATGCTTCGGTACGATAACTCTGCGTGGAGATTCACCAGTCTTATCCATCTTGCTGAAAGAGGCCATTTTCTCCACTAGAATTTAATTAGAAAATCGGCGAGGTAGGTAGAGGGAGGTTTTATTTCCATTATCATGCAGATACGAGGGTAAAAAAAGTTAATTTACAAAATGTGAATGACTGCCACATTGCTCCTAAATTGCAAACAAGAAAATGAGTGGATGGACCGCTGTCTCACACAACTTCAATGCAATAACTGCATAACGGAAGCCGTAAAGTAGGTCAAGGCCATTCATACTGACCTACATATGAGAAGCAAACATGCGCAAAAGTTGAAAGCTTTACGGCTTGCGCTCCCTATTATGAAATATAGACCAAGAAACGTGAATGAACGTTTGTTTTCGTACGCACAACGATAAACAATATAGCCCTAACCCTAAGCAGTAACTTAGGAAAAGTTATAATGATGTAACGCAGAATTATTTTGTAATTTTTAAATTATTTGTCTATCAATTTAATAATGCCCCGTCATTCGATAATAAGAGTAGGGCAGGTTCCCGGATTCCTATGCATCCTTCCCCTCTCTCTGGGGCGGCTCTAAATAACCTATACTGTGTTGATGAGCTGTTAAACAACATTCAATTCAATTCAATTCATTAACATCAAAAACGCCTTCTGTCATTTAACGGCGTTTATCTTTAAGACAATAGATGTACTGTGTATGGTCACTCATGTGTATAAATTATAGGTCGAAATATATGCCGCCATCATGATCTAATAATTTGTTGATATATACAGAAGTCGAAAATATACTGAACAAAAAAAACAACGTCCACTGATGTTGATGCTGATTGTCTAGACAGTAAAACAGAAAAAACATAATGATGTTTTAAGAATAATTAGATAGACCGCCAGCAATAGTCCAACCAAAGATGTTTTTGAAAAGTTCAGTACACAAGGGAGTTAGCCCCCTTTTTCTTAAAACATGCATTTTGGCCACAAAAAGAAAATTATTGAAATCTGTCCAAGACAATATTCTCTATATGTTCCTTACCAAAAATATCGCAAAAAAACATAACACAGATTGTGTAGATGGCAGCTTTTGATTATCAACAATCATCAAATTACCCCCCTTTAACATTTCCATATCACCCATAAAAGATTATTTGCTTGGTAAATTTGAAACAGTTTAATGGGATATTTAGTACTCACTTAAGAGTGCTTAAAAACATCAAACATGGTTCTATTAAAACGCCTTTTAAGCTTTTATACGCCCTCAAAATGCCAGCAAAAAAATCGGACGTTTCTTTTTTTTGTTCAGTATAGATGTGAATGTCGGCTGATTGATAACCTAGTTACGGTAACATCATGGTAATATCATTGATTTTCAGCTATTTTGCCCGATAATTATGAACTTGATTCTAGTAAGCTAGTGTACACATTGTACGATTTGTCTTGGTTGTCAAATAGTAAGGACCTATTTCGAGCCTCTTGTATTTAGGGTGTGTGGGGTGTGTGTGTGTGTGGCGGTGGTGGTGGTAAATCACTGTTAGTCATACAACTGCATGAACAAATGGTGTTATTCAGTTTTGTATCAGACGATGAGGCCGTCGCAATACAGCTTTTGTATGAAGTCACCATATGAAAACATAGAAGCAGGTTTTTCATTAGTTGAGTTCTGTTTTTATTTTCGTTCTTAAACAATGGAATATCAACAAACTTATGTATTTAGGACAGCTAACTTGGTTATTTGTTGTTTTCTTCTTCATACAATTAAGACACTGTTAATTATAGCAATGCTATTGAAAGAACAAACTTTACCAGGGCCTCAATTTATATACCTGAGCTAATCGGTCATATAGCATGTTAGTCTCATTTATTCGACGTCTTGTGTGGGTTTTTTTTTTTTTTTTTTTTACTTACGGACGTTTATAGATGCACGCTAGACGTCTCATTGCGTTTGACCAAAAACCGTGTGGACAATTTCAGACACGTTTAAATACTAATATTTCCATTAAATCACAACAAAACTCTAAATAAACGCTCATAATTAAATAATTAATCTTCAACTTAACAGCACATTGATGGCAAATTTAGATAATTAATTTTTAATGTCTCGCCGTTCGTAGACGTGTATTTTATGCACTAAATAGCATGTGAGCAGTCAATAAACTAATCCGAGACTTCTCTGACGCTAAAAGCCTTTGTGTGTGTGTGTGTGTGTGTGTGTGCGTGTGTGCGTGTGTGTGGCTTTTCAGTCAGATAAAATAACACAGCCAGATAAAATATCAAAATCGTAAAAAGGGCTGGTAAGGCCAGAGAAGGCTCGGATGTTCAATGACCATTTAAAGTGACACATGGCAATCTTGAGTTTTATTCAGATATTAAAATCTGTTATCCCATTTAGTTATCCTGCATCATTTTGACTATAACTCCTTGCACATAATTAAAGAAAAAATTGAGATTTCACATTTTCTTCTCTATTTTACTGTTTTTTTTAAAACACATATTATTGGTGCAATATTATAAAAAGTTAGTAATATGTAAAAACAATTTACGCTGAACTATGTTAACAATTAACATTAATGATTGAATAAATGCAAGTGAAGAGAAAAACTAAGGGGACCCAGAGTTTTAAAAAACATCAAGATTGTTGTGTGCCCCTTTAACGTTGGAAAATAGGTCCTTAAGGTGGTGGTATGTGTGTGAGTGTATGTGTGTATGTGTGTGAGTGAGGTTGCATGGTGTGCGAGTGTGCGAGTGTGTGTGTGTGTGTGTGTGTGTGTGGGAGTGAGGTTGCATGGTGGTGGTGGTGGTGTATGTGTGTGAGTGAGTGAGGTTACAGAAGTGGTGTACAAGATTATTTTTTTGATCACACTGGGTTGTAAGAAACAAAGACACGTGTTATTATTTACACATTTATAACTTTTACTGAAACTGCATGGATACAAATGTGACTCATAACAGACATATACGAATGTTGTTCACTTGTAACTGGTCACATATACCTCCTCACTTGTTTCCATGGCAACCGTTTAGAACTATAAATAGACATTTAGTAAATGGATCTGTAATGATGCATTTAGACTTCCATTTATCTGTGAAATGCAATTAAAATCTTATGAATTTACAAACAATATGTGAGTGAAAACTCGCATTTCATTCCAGTTAAATAACCTGGTTGCCAAGGAGACCTATGTTGATCTCATCACCATGGAAACAACAAGTATGCAACTACTCTAGTGGATATTCTGTGGTTATAAATAAAACATAACATCTATCAAGACATTCCTACCAAAATATCCATGGAATTACATGTACACATGACACAAAAAAACATGTCTAGTATAAATTTATAACCAAACAATCCTTCTCAAAATTTAAATGAAATTTAGAGGAGCATTCTTGTATGCTGCATATAGACATATTCATCCAGACTAGATAAAGAAATGATAACAGCATTTTGGCCTGATTATCAGGCATTATGTCGAATTGTTTCAGAAAGTAAGTATTTACTACACATGTTCTGTGTGCATAAAATAAATATATCTTTACACAAATATGATGTAAAATGATACTATGATTTAATAAATAACACATACAGCAGTGTAGTGGTTGTTTTATCCACTTCTTATGAAGGAGTCGAGTCTGTTTAAGTAATTTAGACGTACATACCAATCCGAACATAACATTCATGAATGGAATTGACATATATGAAGCCTATGCACTGACACAAAAAGCCCTGTGTTTATTGAAAACAGCATATGTAGACGTGTCTACACAAGCATCTCTGAATTCACCTATAACAGCATATGTGTCTACACATGCAGCTCTGGATTCACCTAGAACAGCATATGTGTCTACACATGCAGCTCTGGATTCACCTAGAACAGCATATGTGTCTACACATGCAGCTCTTGATTCACCTAGAACAGCATATGTGTCTACACATGCAGCTCTGGATTCACCTAGAACAGCATATGTGTCTACACATGCAGCTCTGGATTCACCTAGAACAGCATATGTCTACACATGCAGCTCTGGATTCACCTAGAACAGCATATGTGTCTACACATGCATCTCTGGATTCACCTAGAACAGCATATGTGTCTACACATGCAGCTCTGGATTCACCTAGAACAGCATGTGTGTCTACACAACAGCTCTAGATTCACCAAGAACAGCATTATGTATATACAGAGATTTTTGTGAATTTGTGTCATAGGCTTGCATACATATGGTCTACTAATTCAGCCTCATTATTGAATACAGTAGTGCATAATACAAACATTACTCTGCCCATACAAATACAAACAGTTTACAAGAATAACATATATACATGTTCATAACTTTACAAAATGTCACCATTTATTTGATTAAAATCAGATCATACATGAAAAAACATATTTTAAAAATATCGGATATAATTATATATAATTTTCAAAAGAAAACAGTACTAATTTTAAAATTGTTTTTCATTAGTTGAGCTTGCAATGAAATCGTCCAATCAAAGGATGGATAAAAATGAATATTCATAGCTCGACGGACTTAATTATTTTTGATGATAAATGCAGAGAAGACAACAGTTCTGGTGCATTCCGGATTCATTAATCATTTAAAAATAGGTGGGTATACTATCAATATACTTGCTTTCCAAGACCGTTTAGAGCCGAGCAGTGCTGAGGTATGTACTGAATAATAAATATTTAATATTGTAACTGACCATATAAATGAACAGATCTTATAATATTAACAAATCAATAAATAATTCTCTATATACAAAAGGAAGTTTCGTTCTACTTAGTAGACCATCTACAGCGAGCATTTTTTTCAGAGAAAATGCTGACTTTTTATAATCTATAAATAACCGTAGAATGGTTTACAAAAACAGGCAATAACAAATTTCTGATATTTTTTCTTTGAGGTATCTAAACAGTGTAACGGATCACGTGTACGCTTTCTGAAAAACTTGTTCGAGCTTTGCACTAAAGTCTATAGATTTTATAGTTATGACATGGAATGAGGGTCATGCATTCACTTCGACATTTAAATTGGATGAGGCGAATTTGAGCATTAAATCAAATAAGAATGTATATTGAACTTACATTTTACTCTCATGTAAAGCACCATTTTAATCAGCGCTGTGGCATGTGACCATAAAACTGATCATGTGACTTCTATTTTTAGACATGGCAATTGGGAATATATACTGGTCAATAGGTCAGTTTCATTTCAAACAAAGACTGAGGTAAGAAACTGACCAACCATATATCTCTGTCGCCATATACCTCAATGGAAGATAACTATTTTAAATTTAGCGGAGTTACCTCCCTTCAGATTACAATGAACAACCTTAAAAAACAAACAGGTATCTTCATGGGACAACTTCATTTACATGTACATTACACTATATAAGTATTAAGTAATAAATATTTCATGCTTATATCAATTAACATTTAGAAAGACTTTCACACAAAATTTATAACAACAGAATTGTAACTAAAATGAATAGTCAAGTGATTTTCCTTCCTTTTTTAAACAATAAAGTGTCAAGTCTTTTCAACAGCACGGATCAACAATGCTTAAAAATTGCTAAAAAAATTACAAATGTTCGAAAACTGAGCAGGAACCTATTGTATTAGATTGTTCATCTATTGTTCAATGGCTCGATCTTTTCGTGAAATTTAAAGTTGTATTTTGTGACCTCAATTTCAATCCTGGCTATTTGACACGAGTATTAGGTAAAAATGAGTGACAAATAATACTGTATACATATCACTTGAATCAGGACACATTTTGATAATAAATCGATACATTTTCACTCAGCGTTAATTATTGCATTAGCAGATGTTCCGCAACATCATGGTTAAGGTGGTTCCAGAATAATACCCTAGTTCCGAAGCAAGAGATACAAAGGTTGAAGCAAGAGATACAAAGGTCGAAGCAAGAGATACAAAGGTCGGAGAGAAAGTCACACTGCAACTGGTGTCTGAAAACTGTGCCAACATCTCTTTCATGTCATGATCCGATTTTTCAGATTCTTTAAGTTCATTTGCGCATACATACTCGCACACATAAGGCTCCTGTCACAATCCACTCTAACAACTCTCCTCCTCCCCATCAAATACTCATTTGTTTATTATCAGTGTTTTGTCCGGTTTCCCATAAAATAACATCAGCAGTTAAAATGATAGGCAACAGTATTTTCATCCAGTCACATAACGCTATTCCTGATTTTTATTTTTTCATCAAGTGGTCGAAAAAATTAATGTAGGGTGTTTGACTGAAATAATAAACAAGGCAGGACAAATCTTGTGGAATATAAAAATCCTACCCACAGATACACAAAGCTCCATCTAGAGCAGATTACTACATCCTGTGACACATGGAGATTTTTTCATTAAACATTCCTACACTGCAAGCATCCTGTTGCTCTAAACAGTTTGGCTTGATTTTCATATTAGTGTACTGTACTTTAAGCCTATCAATATACTTTTTTGTCCATTTTTGCAAAGAATCAATTATTTCTTATTTCTTTATGATAGCCTATGGCGACTTTTCGCTCAAATAATCTCAGAAAATGAGACAAATGCACATAATAGAACCTTCACAGCACTAAAGTAGGAATCTTCAACAAAACATATTCCCTGCCCCACCCCAATACAAAACATATTCCCCGCCCCACCCCAATACTAAACATATTCCCCGCCCCACCCCAATACTTATCATGAAGCACTTTATCAAATTGCACTCTTTAAAATTAATACCATATCATCAAAAAAAGCACCACTAGCAAGTCTACAACATGAAAATGTTATACAAACGTCATGGCAACGACTGGCAGGATATATGGAGACGATACAAGACCTAAAACCAATCTCATTAAAAATCAAATCCTAATTACGCTTCGATACTCTCCACTGTAGGATCTGACAACACTGCCTTGGAGGTTACATCAGATTGACCTTTCATCTAATCAATATTCATGAGACGATCACCTAAATTTAACTAATGAAATTGTGCATTTTATATGCAATTCAGATGATGTTCGAGTGAACTGAACAAACGAAAATCCACATAAAACACATATATCTGAACAAGATAGTCGCCGTGTGTTAATGCTGTGGGTTGCACGATAATTCAAAGAAATGCACTAAATGGCATGTTTTACAGCAAGAATACGAAGAAAATCAGTTCTTGAAAAAAATTAAGAACACTTTTCTACCGAGATCATCAAATTGCAACATTAGCCTTTCTATATAGTATGTATCAATACATTTGGCCCGGTAGCGCGGTAGACAAATTATTATTATCCACGAGTGTAATTTTACTGTGGGTTACGAGTTCAACCCTACGAAGCGGTACCGCAATTCTTTTTATTGAATTCCGTCAAACAATCTTGGTTTTATTCAGCAAATATTTTATAATGGTTGAAGTGTTATGTTTGTCAATGCAATTTTTGTGTGTTTTACAAGCTAAAAGTTACGGACAATGTCTCTTTCAATACCTAGTGTAGACTGCTCCATAGCATTTGACTGAAACGTGATATACGCAGGGAAGCAGTCTATACCAAACGATTTTGAAGGCTGAAATCTGATTGGCTAATCGTAAGGTCAATCTGACGTGACCTCCAATACGGCGTTGTCAGATCTTTAGTAGTGTAGAGTATCATAGCGTGATAAAGGGTCTGATTTTAATGAGATTGGACCTAAACATATGGAAATAAATTATCAACAGGAAAGATTCTGGACAAACTCTCAAATGAACAGACAGCAAACTCTCAAATGAACAGACAGACATCGAGTGCCAGAACAAGCTGCACAAGCTGTGGACAGGGTGACAAAGAATGCTGAGGGAAGCTTCTAAATGTGAAGAGGATTTATTAACTTCTGGAAAGACACTCGCAAATGAACAGACACTGGGTGCCAAGACAAGCTGCACAAGTCATGGACAGGGTGACAAATAATGCTGTTTGAATGCTTCTAAAATGTGCAGCACTCTCAAATGAACAGACAGACACTGGGTGCCAAGACAAGCTATGGACATGGTGGAACTGACACATCGATCCTCTTGTATCAGCAACGATAGATAGAGCGGGGGCAACATGGAAAGACGGACCAGCTACCACTATGATAATTCCTTTATCCTCATGGCGTCTATAAAACTTGAACATTGAAAATGAGGCTACAATCTTTTCTGCATAAGTTGAATGAGCTGAATTGGTTTTACGGCGCACAACACACAAAGGTTATATGGTGCCAACAGGAATGAAATTCAGGCCCACTGCTGCATAAGTGGCTGAGAGCTGAAAGAAATGCTACTACATGGTTTAGTTTCACATTCATTTTCCCCTCGATTTTGGAAGTAGATACGTTATATTTGTCAAGATCCTTTTGACTTTCATCAACCTTTTTCAACATCCAAAGCAAATGATATTAAACAGATTAACAACCTGGATTTTTAGAACTCGAACAGATCTCGAATAATTAATGTTGATGCAAATTTACATTCATAACATCCAAACACATGATGATTTCATTGGAATCGGTCAACTTAAAACACATTATAAGTTAGATATGAATGAAGTTTTGCTATTTATGTGAAGTTCTTTGGAATGTTGTCTACAGTTATCTGCTTAAACATATGTCATTTTGTTTAGGAAGCACCACTTTTCAATGAGAATTTTACATTTTAACATCATTCTTTCTCAAACGTACACAGACATGCCAGCTCACATTTTGTATCAGTCTTGCTAAATTCTAGGTTCCTACAAGTAACAACATTCAACAGAATATAAAAGTTTATTTACAATTATACGTCTATCTAAAATTCTTCACTTGTTGTCAACAACAAACAAGGTATGGTAAATAATAAACGAGAAACATATCAGAACAGTTTGTACAATCACTGGTATCAACAGGACAGCCATGCCATGAGCAACCTTGCCAACCAGCACATACCCAGATTTTCTAGACCAGTTTTCACGTCTGAAAACAACTGCTGGACCAGTTTCCGTGTTTGAAAATGTTTGCAAGACCAGTTTCTGTGTCTGAAAATGTTTGCCAGACCAGTTTCCGTGTTTGAAAATGTTTGCCAGACCAACTTCTGTTTCTGAAAATGTTTGCCAGACCAGTTTCCGTGTCAGAAAATGTTTGCCAGACCAGTTTCTGATGTTTGCCAGACCAGTTTCCGTGTCTGAAAATGTTTGCCAGACTAGTTTCAGTGTCTGAAAATGTTTGCCAGACCAGCTTCAATGTCTGAAAATGTTTGCCAAAAGTGTCGGCAACCCATGTGTATGGTGGAATAACAGTGAATGCCAATTCATGCCAATAGAACCAGAAAAGAAACAGTCGAGTAAACATTTCAGCTACGTCGCCAGAACTTATAAACTGATACAAATGTTTAGACTTGTTCTTATGTGTAAATATTGGTCTATTTATACACTACCCTGGGTACATGTGCTTGAAAACGGCTGATCATAACAAAGCTATCAAAACATCTTTTTTCTTGATTTACCCCACACAGCTTCTCCATTAGCTTACAACACGTTTCTCCATTTATCCCATGTGCTTACAACAACATATTTCTCCATTCATTGCCTTCATAATGAATAGAAAGATAGTCTACAACATCTACACAGATAGAAATGGTATTTAAATAAATTATTTAGGGGTTTCAATATATAGTTTCATAAACATTAAAATCAAATGTCTCAATCTGTCAATATATTATTTATTTTTTACATTTATGTACAGTATTTTACATTTTGTTCAATGACCACACCATAAATAATCAAGTCTATGAAATGAGAGTGACTCGCCATCATTTTTACTTAAAGACAACTTTATTCTTGTATTAAATACAAAAGCCACGACATTCTTTTTTATCATTTCAAGGCAAAATATATTCATAGATGTAGTTTCTACATTTAACTGTTTCACTCTTTCGACACTAATAATATGTAAGTACTGTAAACAATACAAACTGATGGCTCATGAAAACCGTTAATAGTAGTTGGAACTGTACATTCAATAACAAACAGATTGGAAACTTCCCGCAACCTGAACCAGTGAAGAAGCCCACAGACCTAATAACAAACAGATTGGAAACTTCCCGCAATCTGAACCGGTGAAGAAGCCCACAGACCTAATAACAAACAGATTGGAAACTTCCCGCAATCTGAACCAACGAAGAAGCCAAATATCACGTGGCACCTTAACTTTTCCTTCTCAAAAATTCATTGATTTTGATGAGAATGCATTCAAAAGATTCATATTAATGAAAATCAAGTTCTACCCCTCTGCCTTTTCCTCCAATGGGATCTGCAGTGGCCCTATTATTTGCCCCTTAACCAAATAAGAAATTGTATAAAAAACTGTTTAAAGTTAAAAATATTATCTCTAAGCAAGAAAAATACCATCATTAGAAAGAGAAATATTTTGAAATAAATGAAACATATATGCATAAAAGTCTTCATGATATGTGTTTAGTCGGGCAATATTTTGAAAAATTTCCACACTGTGCCACCTGAAATTTAGATACATGTCAGTTTCCTATCTATTTGTTATTAGGTCTGCGATTCATTTTGATGGTATGACTATCAACATATTTACAAAATAAAAGAAACTTTGTACAAGTTGCTTCATATGAAATGGTACCTAAATCCATGTATCTGTGAACAAGTTTTGATTTGATGATTAGGAATAATTTATTTCTCTATTTCTGACATGTCGGCGAATAATTTATTTTTCTGTTTCTGACATGTTGGATTGTCCTTTTGCGAGCGTCAAGCGTGAGAACAATTTAGGAGTTTCTGTCGCTATTTTATTATTATTTCTTTTGACATTACATGGTCCGAGTATTAACTTTCATACCCCATCCAACCCCTTCTCCAAGAAGTAAAAACATGGTTGGCGTATGAAATAAAACATTAATTTATGCTTAAAAAAGGTGCTTATTGTAAAATTAAAACATTTAATAGGTAATTTTTAAACAGGTTATTACATTTTTTCAGTAAAAATGTTTTAAATGTACTTTATTGTCGAAATATTCGTTATAAAATCATGCTAATATAAGCTTTCCCATCGCCTAATGGAATTAGGGCGGGACCACGTAATGTGGGTTTCATCGTGACGGTACCAGTTCTAATAAAGTAACTTATGAATAATCTATTTCTATATTTATCTGGCAGCTCGGCTCAACACAGTTCTGCTTCATACTCTGCTTTACAATGTTTGTTCTGAGGTGAAAATGAATGAGTACCAGAAGAAAGAAATAGCATACCGGTAAACTGAAAATGTACAAGACACAAAACAAATGGAAATAGCGGTCTTTGTATTAGTTTATTACAAAGTTTGAAACATATACCATACCATTATGCGAAAAGGTTGATTTATTTAAATCACTTTACTAATTCCTTTGACAAACTACTTGAGATTCTGTGCTGAGATGTTTGACACAATGAAGAAACTGTGCCGAGCTTTGGAACAACTCTTTGTAGAAGTCTTTCTGATTGCTTTATCAGTGACATACCATATTTCTACCCAAGAATTTTAGCATAAATTTGTTCTTTAATTTATTGGGGTGGGAGGTAGGTTGGGGGGTGGGGGGGTGTAGTGGGGGTGGAGAGAAAGTTGCAGAGGCCCAGTGGTTATCACAGTACTCTGCACCTGAAGATTACGGGTCAAAGCATCGCTGGCACCACTGGGTTTCTTCCGCGTGTCGTGTCCGAAGATAAGGCACTCTTTTACCCTTGTACTCTTTTACCCTTGTGTCAGATGTGGACGTCAACCAGGCAGTCCTCTGGGCATGTAGCGGAATAATAGGAATCTATTGCAGGCATCTAGCTTGACCATTTTTCGTCTTATTTTTTTCTTGTTCAAATTTACATACACAGATGCATATCTGCATATATGCAGGTACACGCCTTTATTTGGTAGTAAGATTAGGGCATGATTCCCGGATTACTGTGTACCCTTCCACTCTCCCTGCGGCAGCTCGAAATAACCAAAGGTACGTAAAGATCAGCTGTTCAACAACAATTAAATTCTCAAATTCTGAGTACTGTTATAGACCTAGCAGTGGAAAGGTACATCATCGTAACATGTAAGTTATCATCATGAGTTAACATGTTGTAGCGTTTATTGCTGTACGTAGGTGGCCAATCTGGTGTTGTTAGAACAGTCAGGGAGGTATGTTTGCTTATAGTGCCATACTGATTTGTACAGGGAGGAACACGGTAATGTCCTATGCTGTACGTCAAAGTTCCAGCTTTTAAACAGCATTGAAAAAGCAAAGAAAGACTTCGTAAGTGTTCCAACAATCACATTCATATATACAATAACATTAAAAATTAAATACATGCGCATAAAAGAATGGTGAAAAGATGTCAGGCATGAGCAGATATTCTGAGCAGAAACGAACCTGTCTGACCAAGAATATTCACCGTTTAAAACAAATATCAAATGAGCATTGATAAATATCTGTTTTAAATTTTCATTAAAGTTTTATAAAAAAAAAGAAGACAAATTTGTAAAAAGATGATAAGTGTTTTATGATGCCTGGGAAATTACTATAATTCATGGAATATTTCTTGTATGGATGCATTGGTAAAACTGAAACCTCAAAATCAACTGTTCTAGTAATAACAAACTTCAACTGAAATACTTCAGGCATTATTTTGTTGCCACACAAAAATTTAAATAGAAACCACACACACAAAATCAGTATGTAGGGAATAATAAATAAATAAATATTTACAAAATGTACAACGGATCACTTTTTGGTTAGGATATTAACCATTTATACAAGTTTCTCAACTGCCTTTCACAAATTCTATTCAACTTAAAAAAACACAGGATAATTTAAAATCAATTACCTCATTTAATCCACAACTCCTTTAATTCCTCAATAAATGACCTGACATTAATCAAACTATAAATCACAGATACTCTAAATGTCATCTCCCTTCGAGGTCAGCAAAACTGATTATTCTGATAAACTTCTTTGGCGACCCCAGAGGCTAGGAGATTCTGAGCTCTTATGACGTAGACTCCAAGTTTATTGATATTTCTATGTCTACCAAAGGTACTTGGGTCAATATACGATTTATTTATTTTACTGCATGCAAGCAATCAAACTGATTAACGCTCAAGATGAACGTATGATTTGATATGAGGGTGAAGTTGAATGTTTTAAATAACACTGAAAATCTCAAACAAAAAAAATGATGTGTCATGATACTGGAAAGAGACAAATATACGAGTATTACATCTGCACTTATATGCAATATTTTGAGATCAGCATCTTGCCATAGTATAGAAATTAAGTAAATCAAGTTTTAAAGCTTTGCTTCTAACTTCAAGACATTTTTTGTTCTTTTATACACACACAAAAAGTGTGTTTAAATACCATTGCATAGATATAATGAAAAGGAAATTCATGATGGAAGATTTATAAAGACGTGATCAAATTTAATGGATGACGACTAAAAATACTGAGGAATTCTTGGAAACAAATAATGACTTTTCAAATTATTGGACAATAAAATTAAATAAAGTTCTTGGCAGAATGCTTGCAGCAGAGTATATGCTCAAGAAAGAACTACACAACTCACTGACCAAAGAAAATAAACTTGACTGGGACGACCACATCACAAACATAAAATACCAATTTGTATTCTTTTTTTTGACATGTGTATGCTTGGCAGTCATGGATTTTTTTTTTATAAAAGTGAAAAAATTAGTGAAATAATAATTTCACCAGTTTGGTCACACTCAAACTGGCACGACTAGATAACACTTTATAGAAACTTGTATAAAACTGTCACAATTCAGTTGTCATGGTTACCATCACATATTCTTACATTATTATCTCTTCCTAAAGTCGCCTTGACGACGACTCAACATGTTGCTAATCATTTTCTCATGAATGCTAAGCAATATCTATGAAGTATTCAACCATTTTTGCTGCCAGGCAGACAAACACTTATTCATGGATGCTAAGCATATCAAAATATGAACTTCACTCAACCATAGCAACATGTTTCTATAGCAATGCAACAACAATGTCCTTAGTAACCGTATACATAATCATTGCAACAATTATAGAACTATTTTTCTCATAATAAAATTACATAAAACCATGTTTACCACGGTTTCATAATTTTGAAATGTATATGTAGGTGCTCTTGTAACCAAGGCAATTTTAATAAATAATTTTTGGGCACACACATTTAATTCTTTTAGTTTAATATTTTTTTCCTGAGATCATTTCTTCCGGCAGTGGATTCATGGGGATTCTGTTGCTTTTTTGTATTAACAAAATAAATTGCTCTGTAGCATCCATTGAATTATGATTGTTTCCACTGCTGTACTTCAGTCTTCTGTCCGTTTTGCACATGTATAAGGTTCCTAAAAAAAAACTCAGTCAAGACCACCTTTCAGTACCTGACTTTTAATGTCCAAACCATTTCACAGATTTGACCATTGTTCCATTTTTAGACTTTAATATTTTAATAAATATTGGTTTGGTATCGCCTTACCATTTTAAATGATTTTTATTTAATTCATTTAGGAATGGTACCAATATTTTGTATGCAATGACGATTAATCACTGTGCTGGTATCGCCGGGAACCAAATACCATGTGACATTTACTGGCAAGTAAACGCTATCACCCAATGTATCCCTGAAGTTCTCTCTGTAGATTTCTACCCAAAAATGGTTTGATTGTAGATTCCATGTTGCACTTTTTCTCCATCATTAAATAGAGACTCTATCACTGAATAGTTGACGAAACTCCATCACTGAATAGTTTGATGTCTCGTGACCACTGAAAATCCAAATCTGGCTTATGTAATATATAACACTTCTCTCAAAATGATGGCGCACACCACATTTACCAGTGCTATCATTGGTAAAGCATCATTAAGAAATCCAGTTCTTCATGTTCCTCTCCGACAGAAATATTCCACATCTATTCATATTTACTATTTCGACGATCATTTTTACTTTGAAATAAACTGATCGCTTGTACAACATAATTCTGGCCTGGATAGTGAAAAACTTTTCAGGGTATGTCGAGACTACTTTAAGTTTAACATTCCATGGGCATTGCGAGGTTGGCCACAAAGTCCATTTTACTGGCACACTGTTGTAACTGTATCAGTGTTTCTGCTTCTGACACGTCCGGACTGTCTGGGGGACTTTCTGGAGGGGTCTCAGGTTCCAGCGGGTTACTGTCAAAAAAGTCTGTGACCCCACTAAAGCTAGGCGCGCTAAAGTCACTGTCCGTATCATCCAATGAAGTGCTTCTCTGCAGTTCTGGTTTAGAATGCGATTTTTCTTTGCGACACGACCAACATGGCTTAAGGAGATTTGGGTCGACCAGCACTTCTCCGTTCATACCTTTGAATATGGTGCCACAGCAAACCTGGGTCCTGAAAATAGAAGGATGAAAGCTACTAAGATTCGGGCTTAATTATGTTCATTTTGTTCTTTAAAGTTCCCCGGCCATGTTTTGTTTCATGAACATGTTTATGTTTATTTAAATCGAAATCAATACACAACAATAAATATTTACAATTCACACACTGCAATATCTGTGAAAAGCGAGAATAAGATTTTATTTGTTGATGTAGAAAACTTTGAACAGGTAAATTAATCCATAGTATTTATCAATTATCTGGCAACAGTTGTGCAGTTTTACCTCATTTCCCCACGCAGTGGTAGAAATAGTATCTACGTCATGCAAGTAATACTTATCTTTACATACAACTTAGTAGCGGATTTAAATATATGTTTCTCTACAGGACTATCAAGAAATGTTTATATGATGTTTAAGAGCTGAATTTGTTAATTGATAATACTCCAAAAAGGGTGGCCATTCATCTTTAATGATTATGCATCAATTTGGGCTGAGGGCTGTAATATTCTGCGAAACAGCTTGTGTCATGTGAACACAAGAACTTAGGTCAGTGATAAATGTCACAACCTGCAATACTTAACAGTTACTCCCCGCTCCCCCTCCACCCCATGTGCAAGGAAGTGAGATCATGGCCAATGGTTCACATGACCTTCGCTGCACTGAGGGAAAAATGTTTTAACTACTATTGACTTGGTAACTTATTTATTGCATGCGGTCATAGAACCAAAAACATTAACCCGTCATTAATCTCATGATTTCCTTTGTTTGAATTGTGTGTTTTACTTTATTTTATGAACATGAAAAGACATAGCGGTCATTTTTTTTTGAAAAAATCGGGTACCACAGATCACCCCATTTTTCCTGGGTAGAACCAGTAATGTATACCTCCCACCATCGGTTAGAATCAATACCTTCTTACATAATCTTAAGAGATTATAAAATAACTGATATTGTGACATCCAATGGTAACATGCAAGCTTTCCTTTAAACATTCTACTGAACGATTAACTATCTTTTGGCAGCCATTTAAATATGCCTTACATAATAACAGGATTACAGCTAGCGGTTTGATCTACATAACTGAGCTGCCAATATACAAATGAGATATTGGATATTGATTTGATGCAACTCTGCTTAACTCCCAACTGTAACATTATACAGCCAGTCTGTACCTGATACTCCTGCGCTGCCAGACTAACACTTAGTTAGGCACACACAACAAATAGAAAATGAAAGTCTAATTATCTCAAATTATCCAATAAGTGAAGAACAAAGAAGTTAAATTGACCTTCAGCATGAACTGAGAAAAAAATGCTATTATGGATTGAGGTTAATGGACTCTATATATAAACTAAGAGTTAAAACAAGTTAAAACACTTCCAACCAATGCTGCAAATTACATAACAATAATCATTGCTAGCTGACCCAGTGACCCAATATTTTTACTGCAAATTCACAGCAAGTCAGCTGCAGGTAGGGCATGTATTGTGCAGGTGTTAGTGCAGGCGTACATCATACAGCACAATACTGAATTGTATTGGAGGAGTACCCAAGCAATATTTAGATAGGATTATATTGCCTTGGACAAATATGGATTATGTTGTGTTGGAGTCTAGTTTATATGTGATCCTTTTATTTCACACCTGTTATCTCATCTCCCTACAAAATAAAACAAATCTGTTTGTTTAAATGGGAGTTTTTATGTCATTTATAGCAGATGTTACGCAATTATATGATGGTTGATTTGTGTGTAGAGGCAGAACCCACCCCCTCCCACCCACACACACACACCCCTCCCATCCCCCCAGTACTGTATACCTCCATCACCATTTTCTCACTGACAAATTGAGCTTCCAGTGGGATTTGAACCCGCAGCGGTGAGAAGCAAGAAAGGTTTAGATGCAGACTCATTACCCCCCAGTCAAAGATTCCCTAAGTTTGAAATGTGGTATTTTTTGGAAACTAGTCCCATATGGACATCACCTAGTAGAAAATACTGGTTAGATTTATTGATGGACTCAACACGACATTACTGTATCTTTTTCTTTATGCAGTTATGATTAGTTATATAGCTATAATAGTGGCGCATTCACCTCGCATTCACCTCTCGGCCCTCGTTATACAGGATTGAAATTAAAGTGATCTTAAAATACTCTTCCATGCCAAGCGTAATGACAATATGCATACTGACGTTTCTATTCTTAATAAGATGACTAAGCAATGATACACCACTTCAGTTGTGTTGTTTACATGTTACACCCTCATTGTCAAGAGTAAAAAGGCAGATACACACAAAGAAACACCTCAATGACAGCATCAACAACAATCAAGCAAAATCATTAATTTAATATTCATGAATTTATATGTTTGTTGACACCTTTCTTGTAAACATATTTGTTTACAATACACTAAGTACGTGGGTGGGGGAAAATAGAAACTTAAAAGGTGATGCAAGTGCACTCTGTTCATGATATAGATGTGGGTGATAGATGGTTGTTACTCTGAGGAAGATGCATATGCGCAATAGAATGACTTCAGTCTGTAACCTATACCACACACCAGGTTGTTTCTGACTTATTAATTAATCAATAAGTGGAATTGTGCTTGATACACATCAGAATTATTATTTACTACTCTGATCAAAACTTTCTCCTCTCTCACCACTGTAGGTTCATATCCCACTGGGAGCTCGACTAGCCAGGTGAGAGTGTCGATTCTTACGGATGGTGGGAGGCTATAAAACATGCAAGAACCGCTCGGTTAACCGCCTCTTAGGCGGGCGGACAGAGCAGTGTGTTGTTAATCACTTGCTAGATGCTCTAGCCGGTAGTTAAATGGTCCTTTATATAACTTCACAACTCTCACTTCATGCCACTGTAGCTCAGTGGATAAGGCCTTGGCTTTAGAGCTGCAGACCACTTGGGATCATTCCCTGGTGGAGGCATGTCTGATAGGAAACTTCATCCTTCACCTCATCTCCCTCTGAGGTTGCTGTTATTATCTGGATGTTAAGCCCCATTTCAATTCATACTTCAAGCATACCAAATTAATTAAATATACAAAATGACATATTGCTTAACAAATGAGAACTATTACCCCCAATACTCTAAATGTCATCTGTGAACAGGAAAAGTGAAAGAGGACAATATAGGGCATAGACAAACAAATTCACATTATAAACTAGAACTGTCGCTGAAGTCGGACAAATATCTCCCCCCACCCAACCCCCTCACCTTTATCATTCACCAACTGGTGACAACTTATTTGAATTTAACCCTTTTGGTCACACCCAACTACTAACATATGTATGCATACATTTAAATATCAACATGGCACCCTCAACACAAGTCAAAACCAGTTTTCTACGCACCGCTGCTCAGCAACTTACTGTGCATGCATGAAACAGACTGTGTATGAATGCATGGCTTTGACAAAACGCGTTTGTCAAAATTTGAATTTTATTTTATAGTCGCACCAACTGTTAAGGTCATACGGCGACTTTCCAGCTTCTATCGGGTGGAGAAAGACCCCAGGTAATCCTCCGGGCGGGCACCTGAGTAGAACCAAGGATGTACCGCAAGCCAGCTGGAAAGCTTCCTCATATAAAGATTCTAAAGCCCTTGAGGGATCGAACCCACAGCAGTTGGGGCCAAGTGATTTAAAGTCAGAGACTCTACACCTGTTTTGCACTGGGCATTTTAATGAGCTGACCTCGGTTTAAAGTCCAGGGCTTTCCCCAGCCATTTAAGGCGTGGCGGTGCCGCGATGCCTTCAACTCAGAAAGTGACTTACCGCCACGCCTTAATGTAGCCGCGATGCTTTAAATTCGTTGCCGCGATCCCTTAATCCTATCAATATACAATTTTCCCTTAGGCCATATTGAACAGCTGACCGATTACTTGACTGTGTGTAAACTGCCAGAAGCTATGACGCGTGTTGATGCAGTAAAGGCGGTCACGTGGTACTCAATACACAGGGCTTGTGTTACTGTGTCTCGCAGGTTATATGCTAAGTGTTATGTAAACAACAGATGATTGGGGGAGTGAGTGCCGCTAATTAAATTTGGTTTATTGCCCAATTTGGTCATGATTAAAGGTGAGCAGTATCGTTGATTGGTATTTGTAACGCATGGGGATAAATGACGGGTTTTAATGGATAATTTAATTGAACGTTTATCGTGTATTAGATGAATTTGTAAACACTAATCAACGTTTAAATCGTCAGCTTTGTCGGTAAGTATCACGAATGAGGTAGATATTTTGTAATTATTTAATAATAACTCAATCAAATAATTAAGGTAGCATATATAACTGATTTTTTATCTTGATAATTACGCTAATTAATTGATATTTTCGGGAACTTTAAAGAGAAATCGTCAGTTTGCTTATTGAAGTTCAGTGAAGATTTTGTTATTATATAAATATTTCTTTATTAAATATTTAAGGTTGCCACCAATTGCATTTGATATTAGAATATTAGCCTATATAGCAAACAGCAAACAGTGTTATGTAAAACAGTATAAGAAAGTGTTTCGTTGTATGTGCTATATAAGTTAAAGAAACTGTTCAGTGATTATATGTGCTATGAGATGTCTTTTATTCTGTCAGAAAGTGATTTTCTAGCATTTTTTATTAAAAGATTTTGAAATAAATATATAATAAAATATGATGTTATTTTATTATTTCATTCATTCCTTCTGATACCAGATATACGCCAAATCTCTTCTAATCAACTGGCATTTAAAAAAAAAATTGACGCGGGAAGGGGGTACCACCCCCTTTCCCGCACCCATCCCCCTTTGTACGCAAAAAATGCCACCACTCCTTAAAAAAATCCTGGGGAAAGCCCTGAAGTCTCATCCGATGGTCCAATTGAAATTTTTGAAATTTTGTTTTTCGAGAATTAATGGTCTAAATTCGGTTCTGGTTGAAATATAACACATGATCCCTGGATTACTTCGCCATTAAATTATGACAACACCTTGCAATAAAAGGCTAACACCATGACTGCAATGAGAAATAGGGATAAATCTGTGCTAAACCTCAGTGACATCATACATTGTGTAACCATCTCAAGACATTGTCCAACATAATAAACCTATACACTTGTATATATACTGTGTAAGTAATCAACTGTTTGTCCGAAATCACTGACCATTTTAATTTATGTTTAGAACATACCATCACTGATATTGAGCCCTTTTCAAATTGTGCAACACAACATTAGTTTTATGACCAAGTTTTGTGTCAGCAGACTGTTTAGCCCAGAGTAAGTATGGGGATTATGAATGTGAATAATCAATACCCCACTAGGGTGCAACAAAATTGTGCTTGTCAGTACAGTTTGGAGCCAAGCCCATCATCAACGGTTGGTTGGTTGATGACAACTGCCATACAGTGTTCGACACTAACTTTTTGGACCTACTAGCCCCCGGGGCTAGTTGGTTTGGAATTTCACTAGCCCCCCTTAATTTCTACTAGCCCTGCTACCAACGGTACCAAATCCTCATTGTATATTGATTTGACGGGGTTGGTTATAAAATAACAACACAAATCAGATTCAAAATTTGTGACATCGCTGACAGCACCCTCCGTCACAATAACCTGGTCACAATAACCTGATCTCGTGGCAGTCTGCACCTCTGTTAAGAAAAGTAACATACTGTGATGATTATTATTTTAATTTATTATAGTATTTCTGAACAATGTACATGAGAAACACAGAAATTAGAAATTTTTATGATAGAGTTTTTTGTTTTTTGGCTGGTGGAGAAAGCCCCAAAAATCGATCTATGTTTGCACCGTTTATAGCACGTTCATAATTCGCGGCGTTTTCCGACGGAAGCGGAAACAACTGCTGAAATCGTGGTCATAAAAACGCTTGAGAAAAGCTGTCTAGTTTATAAGGCGTAGTTACAAGCGTTTGTGTGATTCGGTATCGGGCTGGTATCACGTGGTAAACGAAAGCAAAAAGAAAACAAATGTCGTTTTACGCGGACTAAAAGAGCAGCAGTTTTAAGCCAGAATCTGCGGAACATTAATGATTAACAGTGCTTGAGATTTTATTTATATAATGCCAACGCAAATTGGGTACGTGTTTGTTCTATAATCTACTAGCCAATCGGGCTAGCTAGACGATCGTACGTGCTAGCCCGACGGTCACTTTTACTAGCCCCGGGCTATCGGGCTAGCGTTAGTGTCGAACACTGCCATATATGGCCCTAACATGTGCTAAAAATGACGTAAAACAGTGTTCAAACATTCAATGTTGTTTCACATCATTTTCAGCACATTTTAGTCTATATATGAGAGTTTTATTATGTCAGACATCGTCTTGAGATGGTTACACAATGTATGACGTCACTGAGGCCAAGAATATTTTATGGATTTTTTTCGTGGTGGAGGCAAACCACCCACTTTTTCTTGGGTAGGACACAGTACTGTAAGAATCCGACACTTTCTCACTTACAAGTCAAGCTCCCAGCACTGATCAGCTGCAACTCAGCACATTATATGCTCATGAGTCATAATAATAACACTTGCCATAAATAATACCAGCGCCTTGATAGTCAGGAGTCTGGGGCATGGTGTTTTCATTTTATCAGAACTCTACAACTTTCATCTGTAAGATACTTTCTCTACAGGCATATTTAGGATCTTATCTCCATCCAATACTGAGTTGAGAACATTTCTCTGCCTATGGTACCTTATACAATTTTGTCAAAACTGGATAAATATACATTAACCACTATCAGTTTGCAATGTTATCCATGCAAAAAATCTGGAAAATATTATGGAAAACTGAACTCTCACCCCATGAAGCCCAGAAAAGATAACCTTGAGTTTTTTGCTCATCTATCTTTCCACAGAATCCAATAACTGATTTTATAGCTCTTGGAAAAGTTAAAAATAACATGCAAAACCTGCAGGCACTTAAATCATGTTGTTTTTCACTCTTTGTAAGCAAAACTCCAAACAAAACATAATAACAGCTCTTGTCAAGCACTGACATATGCTGCAATAACAGTTTATATATATTATGAAGTAGTGACTAGACATCAGACATAAAATGCCACCTTATGCAATCTGTATACAGATCCTGCATAATCAAAGAGAGCAATTCTTGGATCAAGTTCAAGTAGGCCAAGAATAATCTTCATTGATGTTTGTAGATAGCAGGTAAAACAGTCAAAGAGAAGATTACTTTGTTCAGATACAAAAGGACTGAACTTTTCATATGCTCCATAGCTCAAAGTTAATGAAGTGTATACAGTGTGGAGTTACTGCTTTGTCTATGGTGCAACATGGCATACCATATATTGTATGTACCAGTTACAAGCATGCACAGGGGTCTGGACATATTTTGAAAATACACTTGCCCAGGGCAAGTAGATTTGCCTTGCCCAAGGTGTCACTTGCCCCAATTTTAGAAGTCCTAAATAAAGCTATATCAACATGCCTTATTTTTTGAGACCGCACGCTAAAATGAATACTTTTCTACGAGTTTTTTGTCATAATTTTTTACATGATTTCATTGTAAAAGTAATGCCTTAAATTAGGAAGGATCATAGTTGTGTGTATAAGCGTTTATTTATCCTCGCTGTATTGCACTAAGCATTTTAGCGAGCAGACCTCGGTTTAAAGTCTCATCCGAAGGACTGGTAAGGTAGGAAATACTTTTGAAATATTTCGATAATTAACCCAAATTCGGTCCGGGCTGGGATTGAACGAGCGATTCCTGGGTTATTAAGCCGCAATGCTAACCATTACACCACGGCGCTACCTTGGGATCATACTTATAGGTTGTTACCATTATGCATATATCAGTGTTTGCCTCCACCGGTGGGAGAGGGAGAGTTGGGTGTTGGCGGGAATACCCTGAGAATAAGACATGGGGTAGGGAATAGATGAACCTGGTACCAATACGGTATCATTAGATCAGGGCTTTTCTAGGCGTCCCACGGGGCTAAAAAACGGACCCGTTCCCAATGCAGAATAGTGTCTTTTTTGCCAATTGTTGAAAAAATTCCCAATCTCAAAAAAATAATTGGAGATTGGGATTTTTTTCAAATTTAATTCATGCAGTGGTTTCTGAAAACAACCCTTTTTTGAAATGAAAGAAATCTATGATGGTGTACATCTTGGGAGGGCTTATCTCAGTAAGTACATTATCTTTTACAGCAGAGGAAAGAATAAGGCTTTGTGGGCATTAATAAATATTAAGAAAGTTATGAAAAAAAAATAACGGAGTCGAGCGCTTTGCTTACAACTGTTTGCTGTGAAACCAATCAAAAGTCATGTGGTTTCGCCACCCTGTTACAGAGCCAGGTCAGCAGGATGCCAAGCAAAGCCATAATGCGTTGAATCCCACATGCTATATGCTTGAAGGAACACATTACAATGCAAATGTCAGTTCCTCTCACTTCTCCTGGGGGGCATAACCCCCATTTAATATTGTTATCTGCATATACATGTATATTAACAGCTCCAGGTATTGATGAACCAGCAGGTCAATTATGGCTGATACAGAATCAATTAAAATGAAGCTATGCATATATACAATATTATGGCTCTTCCATTCATAAATATTTAGGTGTGTGATGTGTTTTTTTAGTAAAATGTTTTTTTTAAATAGCGATGAAGCTTGTAATCATAGGTGCAAGCCTCCTCGGTGCCACTGGGTGACTTTGGTGTGTCCTTTATCATAGGTGCAAGCCTCCTCGGTGCCACTGGGTGACTTTGGTGTGTCCTTTATCATAGGTGCAAGCCTCCTCGGTGCCACTGGGTGACTTTGGTGTGTCCTTAGTCACAACAATGTCCCCTAGATTCGCCTGTCAGATGAGTTGTGTGTATCCGAATCGATTCTCCGAGCATATTAAAGAACTATGCGAATCTATTATATAGTAAGAGTAGGACACTGCTCATGGATTATTATGTATTTTTTTCCGTCTCTCAGGGATGGCTTAAAAATATTCAAATAATGTGTTGATAAGCCGTTTAACAACAATCTAACAATTTGCATAATCATTTGCTTGATCCTTACTTAGTCAAATAAATGCATTTCTTCAGCCCATTGTTAGCTGTTTAAACAACAAAGTTTGGTACTACTGTATTTCCCCTAATAGTAGCCTCCAGGTGCTATGCAAAATGCAAAGGGGCGCTCTTACAATTTTTTTTATAATATATACATATATATAAAAAATAGAGCTAGCTATACAACAGATCAAAAATGAATTGAGTTTTGAAGTTTTTTTGTTGTTTTGTTTTAAAGATGTGGTCACCCTATTCCCAGAAGGACCCTACACTTATTAATTAATGTGCTTCTTACTCCCATCCATCCCCGTGTGGTTGCCGGGGTAGAATACAACCACTGCAAACACACCGTCACATGCAGAGGGGTAGGACCCCCCCCCCCATTCATATTCATTTTGTCATTTTTTGTTCATGCTCATTGAAGGTCTTCATCATGACCCCTGCATTGTTTCAGGTGCCATCTCGCTCACATCACTAAGAGCAGTGGCAGAAAAACAATAACGTGGCTCCAGCGTAAATGGAGTTTCTACGATAGAATTTGCAGCAACTCTGCAGTTCAGGGTGAGAAGGTTCTAGGCCCATTTTCCATATTTTATCTCGATGTACATGGAAGATGAGCCTGGCATGTTCATGCCTTTTAGGCGCCATATAACCTTTTCATGTGTTGGTGCGCCTTAAAACCCCAGTTCAATTACTCCCATCCAAGACAGTTTGTTTGTATGATGTTTTAAATCATTTTCAACACATGCAAGGTTATATATGAAGGTCAATTTTTTTTGTGGTGGAGGCAAACCACCCACGTTTCCTGGGTAGAACCAGTACTGTACACTCCCGCCGTAAGAATCAACATTTCACTTACAAGCTCCCAGTGGGACCATCCAAGACAGTGAACGGAATCAAGTCAGAATGTGACCGGAAGTGCTGATTGGTACCAGCTTATCACCAGAAAGTTCTGGTTGATTTGATCCATACTTCTGTGAGCGTGACAGCGTGACATCCTGGTTTTCAGGGTTGTTGACAATGCCTGTGTCTGACTGACAAATAGCTGCTGTGTAATTACATTTGTGCCACAGAAGAAATGTTAGAAAGACATTCCTAAATCAATAGGGAGATCACCAGAGAGCAATTCATCCCACATTTATTCATATTTTATGCCTATTTAACTAAGAAACGTAACTCTTTATATCTGTTTAATGTCTGGCATGCACTTTGATTAACCAATAAATCCAAAAGACATCGATAACCATTGTTGGGCACCATAGTATGAATATAGTGAAGAGTCAATAGCCAGTGCATGAGAACATGGTTGGTTCATGTTTACATCATTTTCAGCAAATTGTCTTGCGAGAACTGTATTAAATAGGTCAATTATTGTAACTATATATAAATTACAATAGTGTCACCTAAGCCCTCGATCTATACTAGGTTTGTTCAATAGGCAGTGCATGGAAACCCAAATTCAATAGACAGTGCATGGAAACCCAAATTCAACAGACAGTGCATGGGAACCCAAATGGGTATACCACTGTTTTTCCCCAAGTAATAATCTATAATACCATCCTATATAACTAGGCTTATTGGTGCAACAAAACAATTTATGAGTTCAGTGCTAACTATAACACCAAAGGCTACAAACTGTCTTGAAATTTTAATAAACAGAAATAATCAATTTCTAACAACATGCATTTTGCAATTTTCTTAAATGTCAAACTATGGACTCCATACACTTCTTCTATTGCAATAAAGCAATACACACAACAATTATTTGTTTTATTATTATTTTGCCAAGTCTGCAGACACCAGTAAAGTAAACCAGCATCACCAGCATCACCAGCATACAGCAGACATTTCACCCACTTGATGTGCCACTCAAGATATAGGTATACAACTCATTTATAAGACAAATGGTAACAAATAGAATCCAATAAGGAAGTACCACTACAGAACATTCCTTTTTTTCTTTTCTTTCTAAATAAAAACATTCCTTCAGTTCTAGTGGTTTTGAATTTTCATTTTCTCAAGAAACAGTAAGACAGATAGATTCCCCGCTACTGCTTTTTATAATGTTGAATCCAGACAGTCTGAAATTGTATGGAATGTCAAGTTGTCGATAAGTTATCACTTATCGGTAACCTGGACCTATATAGTGCTATACATATTAGGCATAGTTTGATGCAGAAATCATAGTTAAAAATGAAAAACTTAAGGGAATGATAAGTTTTTGCTTTTAAGTTTCACACCGACAGTATTTCTCTATCCCTTTCCACAGGCAGCTAAAAAACGCACCCACCAACAGTTATATCGATGTGCTAAACACATTTGAGTGTCCAGACTTCCAGTTAGAAAAAAAGCAGCTATTTAATCTTGGTGATCAGGCATACTTTCCTTGCTGATGTTTATCATGCCAACATCTGCTGTCAGCTTATTGCTAAGTTACAGAGACCCAGGGCAAAGATGGAACCAGACTCATTTGACCTACTGATAACCATGTTAATGAAACTAATGATAACAGATGTTACTATGGAAACTCTTCAGTGTTTGTTTACATTGGTAACAGTATATTTCCCAACCCCTCCCTCACAAAACGGTGTCTATTGGTTTTCCCTCACAAAACGGTGTCTATAAAGCAATTTCAGCAAAGATGACTTACTTATTCAATATTAACCTCTAACCAAAATAATGCTCTAAGCGAGTATACAGAATCTAACCACTCAATTATTTCAGGAAAAAAATCTTTTTCAAAACATCAAAGGTTAATTATTACATAAAGTGCACTAACCAAGGTATTACTACAGTACTACTGCACCCAAGGAATAGTTATGAAACCACAAGAACATTAATTAAACATTCATTAAGTTTATATGCCTTAGAACAGTAGTCCGAGACAAATTTATGCGGATCTCATAATGAAAAGCAGTTTTTTATGATGCAACATCAAAGATCTGAAACTGAGTTTTGCCGTTGAGACTCCAAGGTTTGTATTACACGGGATCTTAGTAGACAAGTACAACAACCCTTTAATGATGTTTTTTCCCACTTACATGTATGTATTTTGTTAGAAATCTGAGGTCGTGACATATGGTAGCATGACATACTTCAGTAACAGTCAGTAATATACATTGAGATATGGCATTACAGCAAGTTCTCCAGAGTTCTTACGAACAACATTGTGTAGAAGAGAAAAGGGTGGGGCATTTGTTACCGACCCATACCTGCTTTCAGCTGATAAAATTGGAATACATGTCTATCAGACAAGCTGAAACATGCAATGATAATATTAAACTTTTTTATTCAGACATGCAATGGCTGGGGTTTATCGCAACACTGGATTGAATAAAACTGTTTTTGAACAGTTAATCTATGCACATTCTTAAGGGCTGTCGATCCCCGACAGAAGGATGGTATACAGAGAGAGGAATTATAGAGCACTAAACTCAAGATTTGTATTCTATATTATGTTCTATATTTATACTGCCTCTCTTGCTGAGACCCCGGCCTTTCACACCAAAGCCTTCAGTAGCTCCCTTACTTTACATTTAGCATATAAAGAGTAGTGCTAGGACTAGTTGAACTGGTGTAAGTCTTATAATGTGTGGGTGGGGTATCATGTCGTGTTTCTGTGGCATATATTTCAGTGTGGTAGCACTATAAAGTTGAGCATTGAAATCACTACTACATTAGTATACACCCATGGTGTTATGCCAGTACTGGTTCTACCCAGGAAAAACAGGTTGGTCTGCCTCTACCACAAAAAAACCTCAACCATCCTATATGGCCTAACATGTCCTAGAAATGACGTAAAACACCATTCAAACGAACAAAAATAAGGTACATATTCTATTTAATGTCAGTAAGATTGGCTTCCAACTAATTTCAACCCTTAACCCGCTACATATATATAATGGACTGTTCTTTCTTTGAAATAAGACCATTCCATTTATGTGACAAAGGTGTATTTTGATGAAAATGAGCCAGACATTGAAAACCTGATCGGCCTAAGTCAACCTGAGTGCATACTTATTTCAGTGAGTGCGTGTTTCAGGTGTATTCACTGGGTATGAACTCGGTCAATACAGAAAATGCCTCTCTACGAAAACTGACTATCTATAGCATCGTTGAGACACTGTGATAGATTATCGATGTCACAGGGTCTCCCAATACTATAGAGTTATGTCAGTTTTCATAGAGACCCATTTCTGCATACTCAGTGGTAGTGTGATTTTGATCTGCATTGCTATCAGAGTATCAGCTGTTCATGTTATGCATGATGAAGTGGGGTAATAAACATAGAAAAGGATGGTAGGTACAAGTAGGACACCATAGCAATAGGGCTGATAGATTGTTAAAAGCGACATAATAGATAGAGATTATTTAACTGCTGGGATCGATTATAAATAAGGATTTCCATATAATCCATCACAACAGTTAAATAATCTATTTATTACACTTTTAATCAGATTATTTATGCTTTTAACTACAATTATTCGCTTTATTAAGCGTTATTGACGGATGTCGTCGACGTCATCACAGGTTATTTTTGTGTTCGGATTTTAACAATCTTTCATTAATATTTAGTGATTATGAATATTCTTTCACTGAGAAATCCCTATCTTTCACCCATATAAATGTAATAAAAGCCCTTATTCCACTCCACTACTCCGCTCCCTCTAAAAAATCAAAGAAAAAATCTCTAATCAAATTATTTTTTTCGATCGCTTCTTTTCAAAAGAGCTCCCCCTTTACATTTTGCATAGCGCCCGGGCCCTACTATTTGTGGAAATACAATACGCCTCTCTCACTGAACCCACCCTACATACAAGTCTATTCAAGCGAACCTTATGTAAAAACTACCATATATCAACTTTGTTAGCTAAATTCTGCTCCTAAAACACAAACTGCATTCATGTACTTCCATGCTTGTGATGTAACGAATTAGCCGACAAACATTGCAACTACTTAGGAGCAACACTTGAAAGATTAAATTTTGAAATTTCAGGAATGTTATCAATTCGATCCATACACATGCTTGAATGATTTCCATAAACACTGCCTACTATTGTTTACTAGGGCATATCATATCGCCCTGGCATGTATTATTGGCATGATATAACAAGAGTGATAATTTCAGCAGACAAGAATGCAACGCGCTTATGTTATTAATAGAACTGAACTATATGTGAACCCACTTGCATAAGCAATACAACACTGATTGTATGCAGTCTGAAATATTACAAATACAGTATTTTCAGCCGATCTCATGCTTTACAGGGCCCGTTTTACTAGTGAGTTGTGGCCGATGCAAAGAAGAGTATGCTGTAGTTTAAACAACGGGCTATTGTTCGTATGTATAAATGTATGATATGGACACAACATGGGCTCAAGCAAGACTTAATTAAACAGAACTGGTTTAACAGCTCATGAACACATGATCCTGAGAGAGCGAAAGGATTCATAGGAATCCGTGAAACCATGTCCTGCTCTTACTATAGATTCCTGTGGTGAAATTACGCAGAAGAATTTAGGTTCAAAACTGCAGTCAACAACACAACATGACAGACTCAATTTGATAAAGCTTTTGAAAAGCATGTAAAATATACAGTACATACAATGACACAACAGATCCAAAGAACATGGTCGGGTACCTGGGTAGAACCAGACATTCTGTATGCCAGCAGGATAGCTTCTTCACATGAAGGTCTCTGGTCCCATGAGGGCTAGAACACAAGCAGTGAGGGCAAGTCAGTTCAAGTCAAGAGACTCTAACCACTCAGCCACGGAGTGAGGGGCAAGTCAGTTCGTCAGAATCTGACCACTCAGCCACAGACGCCCCTAATAACAAAGGTAAGAATCAATGAGACAACATGGACAAAATGTTCTGTTTTAGAGCCCCAAGCAAACCAATCTAGATCACTTTGACCGAATAATACTTTTACGCATGAATATTCTTCAGATTCCTGTGGTGAATTACGCAGAAGAATTGAGGTTCACAATTTTTTCTGCAATGAGTAATATTTAAAATCTGCATTCAACAACACAAAATGTTTCAATAAAGCTTTTGAAAATCATGTAGATACAACCGATCCAAAGCACATTCTGCTACCAATATAATTATGTTGAAAGATTCTCCTTAGTGGCACCTAAGGTATTGAATTGAATTGGATTGTATAGTCGCACCAACAGTTCATATGGCGATTTTCCAGCTTCCACTGATGGATGGAGACCACAGGTGCTGCACTGGGCATGTTTTGTGCCTGGGTAGAACCACAGACATTCCATATGCCAGCTGGATAGCTTCCTCACACGAAGGTCCCCGGTCCGATGAGGGCTTGAACCCACACCAGTGAGGGGCAAGTGAGTAAACCATTGTCCAATATTTAATCTAGATCACTTGACCGAATAATACTTTTACGCATGAATATACTACTATCGGCTTACGTGACGAGATAATCAGAGTTACAACAATGTAGTTCAGTTCAACAGCACTGGTAATATTACGCTGATACATTGACCTACATATATTGACCTTATTAACGGTATGCCAACTTTATGCAAATAGATAGGAAAGAAGTTTTCTCAATGAATTGATGTGTCACAGTGTCTTCAGATAGGATTTAATACATTTAATTATCAGGCCATGTTAATTATTTCCACTTTTAACTAAAAGGGTCAAACAAGGGTTCCTGTACTAATATCCGAAAATATGTCCGCTTTATAATTTATTACTTGGCAGCAATTCAGGATTGATGGCAGCATACTTTGCACTTGACCTCCATTACATTAGAGTAAGGTTCAGTGTCCACTTGCCATGATGAGTGCTCCTTGATGCAGGACTAGTAGAAATTCAGATTAACAATTTGACCATTCAAATATTAGTAAGACGAGATGGGAGTAGATCAGAATTTTTTCCCCTGCCCTGATGGGTTAAGGGTAGGTGAGGTTACAGTTAAGGCTGGGATAAAATAGGATTATTACTAGAGTAACGTGTTCTGAAAGTTTGTATCGCCTCGAGTAGGTAAATGACAGATCAATGTTCTCGCGAGAGACAGAGCCTCGAGTGTGATCCTAACCTTGATCTGTCATTTGCCTAGGAGGTGATGATACACACTTCCAGAACACGTTACTCTAGTAATGATCCTTTTATTATATACCTCCTACATATGATTAAACAGAAATATTTACATTTCTGTTGCATACGTAAGCAATAAAGAAGGTATCTAAATGTTTCAAGGCTTATTTTTTTTATAAAGTGTAGAAGGAAAATGGGCGTATTTTAATGTATTTGGAGGTGTGTGTAGCTACAGCTTACAAGTTAAAAGTTCATTGGCGTGACATACTTGTTTTGTTTGTTTGGCGTAACGTCGTCTTGATGTTCTCGTGCAAATTGGTGTAAATGCGAGCATTATTAGGAATTTCCCGGTTCTATTTTAAGTAGGACAGTGATACGGAATCTATTAGGTGATATAGGTTTTGTATTCCACTGTAAGAATGTATATACTTATTGATAGGTAAATAATAAGAGGTATTATTTCATTGTTATTAAATGTTGTTGAATGTCTCATCAACACAAGAATACTTAAACCCACCCCAGAGAAAGGGGAAGGATACATACGAATCGGGAAGCTGCATACTCTTAGGCCGAACAAAAAAATAGGTGTTATTCAGGTAACACTGGCAAAAAAATAGGGTAGGTTGGTAGGCTTTTTTTTTTCTTTCTCAACAATGAATTCAATCTGATAATGAATTTAATATGTAATTTACTATACACCGAGTTCGATTTTTTTGCATTACCAAAACAATTTTTTTTTCTTTTTTTAAATGTTTGCATAAAAAGTTTTAGGGTCGGCCCCTTAAAATAGGGTCGGTTGGGTTACCTGAACCACACCTATTTTTTTATTTGGTCTTACTAATATAATTGTATATTCCTATGGTTCTTTAACATGTTCTTAGCCGGGGGCCACTCGTGCTACATCCACATCCAATGGTCGAGGCTAGAGTAAAGTGTCTTGCCCAACAAACAAAACACGGACAAAATTCAGTGGGGCTGGTGAGGCTTGAACCAGGTGCCTCTGCTTTAAAGTCCTCCGTACAATCTACCTGGCAATGCCAGCCCTCTCGGTAAGGGTTTTACCTCCTCCATTTTATTTAGTGGCGGACTAATAACAGCTCACAATTTGTTATCCTCTTTACAAGCAGCAGTGCATGTAGGCACGTATTAATAACAATAATTGATATTACATCAGTGATGTAGGGCAGAAATTCTTAGTACATGACCGATACTTAAGAGGCAAATCTAAGGCAAAGAAAACAGTGCCTCATGACCGATATATTACAGAGTGTAAATATTTACAGTGGCATTGTCTTCTTATCTATTTGCATATTATTAATATGGACTGAATCAGTGTAGAGAGATAATGAATCTGAGAATATCAAAAGAATAAATGTAATAGTTGAAATCGGAGACATTCCCTGCAGCAGTGCACCTAGCATGTATTACCCCAATGGCCATTATGTCAGTCATATTACATCAACAGCATATTATACCCAGATCAAAATCACTCAATCGCTTCCTTGCACTAACATAATTATAAATATACCCACTTGGGTTGAACTTAAGTTATTTGATTGGCTAACCTAATTCACAAGAAATTCACATGAAATGGAATTTATATGTATGTATGGAGTTTACCGGTACTAGCTTTTAACAATCTTTCAGTCATATCTCGAGGGCGTGATCTCAATGCTCAACTTTTTAGTGAATCCAGATCACCCTAGAATGTGACATGATACCCCAACCAGTCATCCTATGCTGACCAGTCAGAGGTCGTCGCACAAACCTTTAAATGCTGAACATCAAGCAAGGGACATACCAGTGCCAAACGTCGTTGGTATTTATAACCCAGCGGGGGATTGAACCAGGGCTTTTTTTTCGAAAAAGGGGAAGAGGGCGCGATTAAAGGGGAAAAAATTATGTGATTTTGAGATATAAGGGGAACAGTGTATTAGGCAGAAATTGAAGATTTGGGTGTGCAAATATGCAAAAGAGGTATATTTTAGATAAACTGCCTTCTATACATAATAATGTTGAGAAAGTTAGAGGGGAAAATAATGTTAAGCTAAAAGAACCCAAAAAAACACAATCTTTTAAATGGGCATTTTCTCGGCCAAAGAGAGGAAAAAAGTAGTCTGTTTTGTTAGGGATTTATGAAGGAAACAAAGCCCTGTGAACCCACGACCTCCTGCATGTGAGGCAGACCCCCTACCACTAACCCACTTCTGCAGTCTCTGAATGGAGAGCCTACAAACCTTACAGCTACATATTATACATGTACAATGACATCATACACCAAGATGATGAGCCAATAGTGGACAACCGCAGGAAAACGTGATGTTGTTATTTAAACAATAAAGGCTGATCGCTGACAGCCGTAAGGAAATTACTTCAATTTAAATAGTGGATCATGGTGACCTGATTAATGAAGCATGTATCGACACAATTTGAATTTTCCCCCAGTTAGTCTGAACTTCATCAATGCAGTGTCTTTTATGTATGACATTTCGCCACCGCTATGAAAGTAAAACCATAAATAATGTTTCCCTGTGACTATAAACTTTATAATTACACACACAAGCAGTACTCCCATGTCTAAATAATATTGAAACACAATTTCGACACTCACACTGACACATATACCAGTATTTTGTGTGTTTTTATTTAAATTTTGAGCAAATAAGATAATTATTTCTTCAATTTATTCAAAGCAATAATTTGCCATGAGTGTATCCAGAATATATCCTACTGACTTTTTATTTAAGGAATGACATATGTCTTGCCATCACACTCAGTTCAGCTTGATGCAATCTTCAACTTTTGTCATCCTTAAAAAGGAACTAAGTATTTTTTTAAAGATTCCACGGAGGCATACTTTTATACTCGTATCACTTAATACTTAGGATTTTGTGAACTATGCCATACTTTTACTATCAAATAGATTTCTATGGTTCTTTAACATGCTCCGATAATAAATATACTCTGAGACAAGGGACTGCCCCATTTATGTTTCCATCCAGAGACAAGGCCGTTTAAATAACAACTTACTTTTTCCAGTATGTGAGATCAAGGAATGGGCTGATTTGTTGTTCTGGAGTTTTATTTTTACGTCTGATATGTCTACTACTGACTGTTGAGTGTTGACTGTTCTCATTGTCCGATTCTTCACTGTCTGTGCTTCTTGCAAATAAATCAGACTTGTCCAGACTGTCATCGTAACCTGAAAGGGAGTAAATTAAGGTTCATGTACAATCACAGAATGTTGAATGGTGTCTTATGTCATCTTAGGCAATTTTTATGACGACTGATTTTTTAGTGGCGGAGGCAGACCACCCACTTTTTTCCTGGTTAGAGCCAGTACTGTATGTATACCTCTCGCCATCTGTAAAAATCAACATTTTCAAACTTTCAAGTTGAGCTCAAGTTTCTAACCCACTGCGTTGCCAGACGAGAAGGTCTCAAACTCAGCATCTTTACTGTCCCGCTAATCCCAGATTGACTTTGGTTTTTTTTTTTTTTTATCATAACATACAATGAGGGCAATCAGGAACTAACATATTGTATACAATAACCAGAATGACTTGAAGGTCATTTTGAATATCCAACCAGGATGCTCCTTTGTGTAGAATAAGATTCTTACTATTGCTACAGTTTCGCCCAATGGCAGCCTACAATCTATACAACTGAAAAATACATTAATAATGAATTATAATGAGTATCCAAATCCATTAAAATAAGATGCAGTTTTAACATCTTGAGAAATCGAAAGAATTCAGGACTGGTCTCCATTTTTTGTGAGTAGTGACAATAGTCACTTTTGACAGGGTGACTAGTCCCGGACTAGTGGCTAAAAAAACTATTTGTACAGCCCTGGCAGGATGACCAAGGTTTACACTGTTCGCCAGACAATAAGAATGTTTTCAATAAGACTTTATGATTACCACAAGGTTTGAATTCAAATTTTAGCAGAGGGCTTTTGAAATTTGGCAGCAAAGGGTCAATGAAGGATTTGATGATTGACTTTCCTTATTTAAATTTAAACTTGAATATAAACTATAATTATAACAGTCAATAATAGTGTCCTCCAGCAATCCAGCACAAACGTCAGACTTTCCATTGATTTCATTAAGTCAATCCTTGTATTCAAGGTTAGGCGACTGATATACGTAGGGAAACAACGCTATACTTGCAGATAAACGTGCACTACGTAACGACAACCACCGTAACATTTTTTTCCAAATATGGTCATTTAATGTGTTGACAACAAATTTAGTATTTAGTGGAACTTGCTGTCATGGAGAAATCTGAAGGTTTTGGGGCTGTTGTCTTTGACCAATTAACATACAGAGGCAGTAAACAAGAACAATTGCTAACTGGGCAAGACTCCAGATCAATTAATTGGAGATTCCTAAGTAAGAGATATGAATTGAATTGGGGTTTTAAGGCGCACCAACACCGATGTTGACACAGGGGCAAGTAGAATAGCTTGTATTTTCTTTGACAAGTTAAGCTAAAAATGATTTTTTTTTTATACCATCAAGAAAATGTTTCCTAAAAATATGGTCGCACCTCCAAATTTACACTAACACACATCTTAAACATTTCTTTTAACCTGACAGTCAGGTTATAGAAATCATTTATTTTTTATCCTAACAACACAATTGGTCACAGTGACCCCACCTCCCATGTCCTCTCCCCTTAAACACAGACACTCTTAAACCTCCCACCAAATCTCCTTTTCTCCCCAATTACGGCATTCACTGGTGTTGTTTGATGTTCTATTTATTCGCCAAAAGGTCAAAAGCACTGAAAAAATCTGGAAGAAACTGACTCTATCGAGGCAATATTGATCGGAAATAGAAATGCACCATGATATCGATCGATTCCACACACCGCCACTACAGCCGCCTTTTTTATGGCGTATTCCCCAACATATTTATAGAACTAGACTCGAATAATTGATCTGCTTTGAGAACGTCGGAATTTAGAAACAAAGTAGGGCAACGCTCTCTCCGCAGTTTTATGCAAAATACCAATTACCAGGAAGCAGACTACAGTGGATAATCCAGTCTGTCAATTTGGAAAACACCACAGTTGGTAGCAGCATCAGAATGTTCAGACAAGACCAGAAATTTCAAGGATGGCATTATATATTATAGAGACATGTCTGAAGGGTGAAATGGCCAGTATTTCAGGATTTAGTAGGGAGCTGCCTAATTAATGCATTGCGTGCTTAAATTTATGCTGAACAATAAATAGAAAAGATGAAGTGACCATTTACTTGAACTTTTAAAATTAATATCCTGATTATTTTCCATTAAGAATGCTTCAAATAGGCATATTAAATAGTGTGATCAAACCATCATGATCATTTTGAACAATTAAGGAAATACAAGGTTCTATTGCAAAAATCTGGTGGTTTTTCATTTCATCCATGAAAATTTAATGCTCCTGGCAAATAATTATAATCAACCAAGCAAATGATGAGAAGCTAAATATTCGAATGTCCTTCCTCTGCAGCAAACTGTGTCAGGGCTGCATCAGGACAGGTTGTTGACCCTTGAACTCTCAACACCATCTTTTGTAAATGACAGAGGTCAACTGAGGTTGTACTACAGCCATAGAGAATGCTCGGTCAATGACCCACAGTGCGGATAGTGCATGTGCATGCTCGGTCAACGACTCACAATGCAGTTGGGAATGTCATTATGGATGTAAAAATGAGGTGAAATGAAAACAGGAATTTTGCGGGCAATAACCCCAGCTTAGGACAACATAAATAATTAGATAAATCAGGAAAAAATATATATAATTATAGTATGTCAAATTATCACAGGTAGTAAATACAGGTAGTAAATATTGTTTTAATTTTATTGCATCAAGGAATATTTTATTGTGATATTGAAACAAAAAAAACGGTCATGTTGCTGCGATAAAGAAGAACAATCACCTGACTGTAGCCTAAGACCTTATGATATTACAAAAATGACCACACAATAAATTACTATATATAAATGAAATGTCAGGGGCATTCCTGGGGCTAATTTAGGTATACGCACCATCGAGTTTTGGATTCACAAATGTGCCTAATCCCCCTATACCTTCAGTTTTTATTGCATTTTTCACATTTTAGCCTTTTTTATTTGTTTGCTTCTTTAATAACCTGTAGGTACGTGCGTCAGTACGTATGCCCAGGTACGCCCCTGAATGTAATGGGGTTTTACATCAGGTCAACACATCTTATTAATAAATACTGAAAAGTGGATACCTTGAAAGCAACAAACACAAACAAGAGATAAAAGTAGCAGACTCGGTTAAGTTATATTGGGACAGCAACCTCATAGGGTGATGAGACAGGGTCTTCCACAGAAATAATTGAAGTGATCTAGTGGAAATGAATATCATGGAAGGGAGTTACCGTTCAGGTGACCAATATTTTTAGGGATCATGAATTGTTTAGATGCAATTTGAAGTATATTTCAACTGTAACTAGGCATCTTGTTTTTGAGCCTTGCAGAAAATTACGTTATCCATCAATGGACACCATTATCTGTGACATTCCCTATAAAATTGCAACAGATGGAAGCTTTATGGCAGAGTTATAGCGGGGCATCCATGGCTGAGTAACACCATATCTGTGATGTTCCCTATAACATTGTAACAGATGGAAGCTTTATGGCAGAGTTATAGCGGGTCGTCCATGGCCGAGTGGTTATAGTTTCGTGTCAGATTTGAAATCACTTGCCCCTCACAGCAGTGGGTTCGATCCCTCATGGGCCTAAAAATCTTTATGTGAGGAAGCTAACCAGCAGGCTTGCGGAACATCAGGGGTTCTAACCAGGTGCTAGCCCGTGCACAAAAATTACCCAGAGAGGCACTTGGTGTCTTCCTCCACCAATGGAAGCTGGAAAAGTCGCCATGACTTAAGCTTTTGATGTGACTATAACCAATTTAATGGCAGAGTTATTCAACTTGTATTTATTTATTTATAGACATCATCAGCCTTCACTGATTTTGACAGGACTTCATGACAGGCTACATATGTTGGATCTCATCAACCTACAATACTCCGGTGTCATAATGATTTATTCATGAACATAAAAGTCATGACACCGTGAAACCATTGTTGCAACAACTATATTTAATTTGAATGAAAAAAATTCATGTATGAATTCATTAAATGTAACGAAAAAAGGAGAGCGAATTATGCAATTCATAATAATATGTTTAACTGTTTAATTTCTTTCGGTAGAGCTACCATCACTAGCATCACACATCAACAGGCAGTGTCGTACATGCGTGTGGTTCGAACTTCCAATATAGCATCCTCAACCCCTATTAAAACCAAGATTTTCTCCAGACAACACAGGTATAAAAGGAAATAACTTCACCCCAGCTCCCCTTTCATTCCTGTGGTCTTTTTCTTTTTCCTAATGCTTTTTCCTAATGTAGATTTAAAAGTCCGTAAGTAAGCATAACCCAATAACTGTCAAACTTTTATTCAGTGAACTGTATACATCAAAACATGAGCTTAGACCCAAAGAAGTCTGTAGTGATACATTCGTGATTTTGTAAAAAAAAAAGTTTTAATTATTATTTGTAAATAATGTGGGACCGCATTATTTACATTTTCTGCAGATCACATGATATCCATTAGCGCATAAGGTTTTCTACATAGTATGTATTGCGTAATATGTATTTCCCGCTTAGATCAGATGGGAGCGACGTCGACTATTGCTCGCACACTATTATTACCCACGAGTGTAATTTTAGTTTGGGCTGCGAGTTACTCACGAAGCGGTACATCTATTGTTTTTGTACCGCGATTGAATTCCGTCAAACAATTTTAATTTTAATTAGCAAATATGCAATAATGTTTCGTGTGTAGTGTTTGTGAACGTCATAAGTGTGTGTTTTATATGCTAAAAGTTACGGACATTGTCCCCTTAAGCATTACTTGTTTTATGAATGTTCAACAATAAATCCTAACTACTGTATTTTCCCTGATAAGAGTGCCTCCACTAACAGTAGAGCCCTCCACCATTAAAAAAAAGGCAAATAATAAATAAAAGATCTTCAAAATTCAATACATTTTTGATTTTCAAAAGAAAAACAAGTCAGCGCACCCTTGCCAGTTGGCATTTTCTCAGGTAAAATTAGAAAAAATACATTATTCAGGTCAGTCACCCAAAAAACGAAACCCCTGGATCCGCTCGAAAAACACCTACTGCCTACATACTAATTGATATAGCATACACCTATTATACTGAGCACTGGGCACAGAGCTCAGAGCAATCCCATTTCTGTAGTGCTTTCTGCCTGCAGAACACAATGCACAATTCCTGTGAAAACAGTTCAAAGCCGCAGGCTGCCATTTATTTGATGAGGTTTTTCCAATTATGTTTATATCAGGCATGGATGGCATCCCAAACTGAGACAGGTTCAGTGAAGTGGGATCCACTCCCATATTCCCATTCATGTCAGCATGTGCCTGGGGCTTTTTACACCATATCGATCATAATCATTCATTTTCATGTTGAAAAAATATAATCAATGTTCTTGAACTGGTTCCATCATCATCCATTTATCTTCATAAAATGTATTACTAATAATAATGATTGATCTTTACAACAGATTACTGGGGTTTGTGTCTAATTTAAGGACTTAAAATGAAATGGATTTTTACGTCCTGTTAACACGTCATAATTATGATGTTATATTGGGACAGTTTGTTTGTTTGGTGTTTAACATCATTTTCCAGCACATTTAAGGCTATGTATGATGGTCGGTTTTAAGTGGTGGAGCCAGACCACCGACTTATTCCTGGATAGAACCAAGACTGCATACCTCCCACCATCCGCAAGAATCGACAGAAGTTGAGCTCCCAGTGGGACTCAAACCCTCAGCGATGAGGCGAGAAAGTTCACAGCGCAACGTTTTTAACCCCTCGACCACAGATGCGCTACATATATATTTTAGTCTTGTTTTAGATTTCCTTAAAGAAATCAGACTTTATAAATCAATATTATATTTTCCTATATATATTAACTTCTTTACAAGCCCTTTGACAGGCATTTGTTGATTTCCATATATACATTTACAGTTTATATTGCTACCATATCATCCCTTTATTTGTAGATTGTTTTATCTTTATACGTTTACATTATTTTTAATTACTACTTCATTCCTTCATGTTTTTGCGCGCAATATGACCTATTTATGTGTCGACGAGCCGTAACACACCATTCATTCATTCATTACATATATATATATATACTGGGACAGCAACTTCAGAAGTAGATGAGATGAAGGATGAAGTCCCCCCCACACATGCCTCTGCCAGGGAGCAAAACCAACACTGGCAGAGGTATGTAGCTCTAAACATGCCTTTAAAGGGGGTACATCAGGATTTTTCTAGAAACATCTTAAATTATAAAAATGTTCCATTTCATGATTAAACACTTATATCAATCAAAATATGCTGTTAGAACCATGTTGTTAATGTCAAAACTTTGAATACACCATATAACTAGGACGGAATCAGACGTAAAATGCTGGAATTAACCATGGTGCGTCACCTAGGATAGCACATATTACTGTGCTGAATCAATTTCTTTTCAAAACAGGGATCATTTTTAGGTTCATTCATTATATTTTGGCCATTTAGAATAGAAAATGTTAATATTTGTCAATTTTAAGTCGGACACTTAGACCCCCATGAAAAGCCTGATGTACTCCCTTTAATTCACTGAGCTACCAAGGCTACTCTTTATAACAACTGTGTTCAGTGTTGAATATAATGTACTACATCTAGTCAATTGAATGTTGTTTTAACGGCTCATCAACACAGTATAGGTTATTTAGAGCAGCCCCAGAGAGAGGGGAAGGATACATAGGAATCCAGGAACCGTGCCCTACTCTTATTATCGAATAGATTCCAATGGTTCTTTAACATGCTCGGAGGATAGACACTGGTGAATATACATAGTGTTACTAATGTGCCCTGCAGGTCTCATAAATTCATAATTTAACCATGGTTTAGAGCATCAGTCTCCCACAATTGTATATATATTTTGCCTTTTGAATCAATTAAATATTAGGAAGGAGGATAAATGTTGATTATCCTGTTATCTAATGCAGCATCCGTCACTAAAGCACTTCAAAAACATTCTGGTTGGTATGAAAAACAAAATATTTTAACTATTCAAATACAGCTTCCAATAAACATTTAAAATAACGGCTGTGCACCAATCCACATTTTTTCACTGCGATGACCTACATTATGACTTCCTTGATTGTAAACTGTTTACATCAACCACCACATATCACTGTGGGAGAAAGTATGCAGGACAGAGCATATCCGGGACAATCACTGACATTTACATCAATGCTTTTATAGTGACAGCTGGCATGTTGCTTTTGAAGGTGTTAGAAATAATTATTAATAATAATAATAAAGACTTTGCATTCGTTTATACTGACATTGATATTTCCTGCAGTAAACACATAGTCAGCATACCCACCCACATCATGTAATATGTAAACAAAGTATTATGAAATTTGATGTGCGTGCCATGTTACAGGCCTCTAAATGGGTGAGCCTTTCTGACATGCTTCTAAAATGTTATGTTCATATATATAATATTCATGCATGACATCTGAATTATCTGCACTTGTATGTTTGTTACTTGTATGTTTGTTAATGTTATATTTGTTTTGGTGACAATTCTGTATCAGATTATAGAGGAAATAATGTTAGTGTGTAAGTACCAGGGGCGGATCCAGGATTTCAGCTTGGTGTGGGGGCGTAAGATTTTGGTCAGTTTTCGTGTCGTTTCTAGCCTCATAAAATGGTTGCGGTAGTGCATTGATAGGGTAAAAAAGTCCGTTTTCAAATAAAAGGATTTAACAATGTGTTAATTAAACCACTCAGCCAATATGCGTCGAGTGAGCATTTTTTTCTTTTTATACCGAAGGCGCGCATCGAAATTGTTTTCACAAAAAGGATTTAACAATGTGTTAATCAAACCACTCATTAGCCATTATGCATCGAGCGAGCAAAATTTTTTTTATACTGAGGGCGTGCATCGAAATTGTTTGATATTTTATCTACAGTAACATGGACATACATGTATGATACAGAATCTTTAGTGGGGGGTGCCGCCGGGTGAGCCCCCCACTCCCCTCCCCCACCCCCTCCCTCTATCCGTTAGTGAGTACTACAACATGCTTTTCTGTAATATATATAATTTTATATTGACATTGGTGGGTCTGATGTTCTAGAGGGACCCTTGACATTTGTAGGGTTTATGTTCCAGTGGGACACTCCACATTGATGGGCCTATGTTCTTGGTAGACCCCACATAGATGAGTGGTAGCAGACTACAGGTCAATGAGCTTAACCTATGTGGCTATATACCCAGCTTGCCGCCAGATGTAAGGTGAACGCTCTGGTGTAACACTAATCAACACTGAAGTTAGGAGGACTTCAACATTACTACAGCTGTGTCACATCGAAAACACTTCCCCCTGTGTCCAAACAAAGAAAGATGACCACTTCTGGAAAAGTTCAAAGCTTTGATATCATAAAAGGTCATACATGGCCAACTCCTCACAACAGAAACCTAGAGGTAAGGTTGTATGTGACTTAAAGGTTTGGATGGTATTTGGCATTATTATGTACTCTTTAATAACTTATTTAATGTACTGTATGACAATATGTAAGCAGATGTGCAATGGATTGCACTGACCACTGCCGCTGTCAATCTAGCTATAATATTCCCATGATATGCCTTGCTTTTAGTATCAAGCTTAACATCCAACAGTTCATTATATGGTTTTTTTTTACTATCAGCAAATGAAAGCCAATCATACACTCCCCCAAGCATACTCTAGCGGACAGCAACCTTTTAATAATGGATTCCTGTATTATCTGATTATAAAAAAGCAGCATCAACATATGGTGGACTGATACATCATAATAAGACAGGACACTGATCTTTCTGGGAATGCCACTGGAAAGGAATGGTTTGACAGTGTTAAACTGGTAAAAAGATTGAGTGTTTGATATCCATGATGTTCCAGGTATCAGTTATTTAGGTCATATTTGTTTACTATCTGTTAGTATATAATACTGACGAGAAATACTGACTTGGTACTTACTCGCATAATGGGGTCTCCCACCCACCTCTGGACGCCTTAAGTTAATTATATAATTCTTGGTGGGAAAACACTACGTAGCATGTGCTGAGAAATACTGACTGGTCACTTACTTGCATAAAGTGATTAGGGTCCCCTACCGACCTCAAGTCACCTTAATTATATAATTCTAGATTGGAAACACTAGTGTGTGCTGGGAAATATAGGCTGGTCACGTACGTGCATAATTTGACAGGATCCCCAACCTCCAATCACCTTAACTATATATAAATTCACTACAAAGTGTGTGTGTGTGTGTTTGCGGTGGGGTGTGGTGGGAGTGGGGTGTGGTGGGGCTAGGGGTGGTGGTCCCATCAGACATGCCACTACCCAGGCTCAAAATCACACAAGACAGAGGTCTCTAAACTTTAAAATGCAGGGCTTTATCCACTGAGCTACAGAGGCAACTACTCCCCACGGCTACCTTAATTTCCTTTATCTTGAGAGAAACAAGTAATCATCTCCTCAAACAGAGCGGGGTCAATGAACTCGAAGTCATGCAAATGAGGTTGTAAAAAATAGCTATAATTTGTGGCCCACAGGAATAGTAATTTCAGCCTGGCACATGTCGGCCTGTCAATTCTAGTAACATTCAGTAACTGATTATATTGTATATTGTAACTTTTTTGTTCCATCAGAATGACGGACTATGAGTTATCAAATTACATAAAAGTGCTTTTATTTCTTTTTTAGTGTCAGATGAATACATTTAGTGTACCTACATTTTGGATGTTCAAGATGTGCAAAAACTAATATGATATCAAAAGGTATTTTACCCCAGGGCAGGAAAATTTGTTTCTGAGTTAGTATTATATTTGAATCGTCAAATTGAATTGTTAAAGAAGTTATCTGCATTTCTACTGGTCCTACATTAAATGAGCACTCGTTATGTTCAGCGGGCGAGTGGAATTTTCATGCCATGTACCACGTAAATAAATCTGCAATGCTGATTTTGAATTCTTTTTTTTAAGAGTCTATTTTAAGGTTTTGTTGATTCGGACTCAAAAATACTAGAATGCGGTTTTAATACTAAAAACTGTCGATGCTGATTTTCCTCATTTTTATTTTTTCCCTGCTGACTTCCTAAATGTTTAATGCTGAAATACCCCACAAAATGCTTAACGCTTCAAAGAATGAATGAATGAATGGTGTTTTATGGTACGTCGACACACAAATAGGTCATATTGTGCACAAAAACTGATGGAAGATGAAGAAATGAAATAGTAATTGAAAAATAATGTAAATGTATAAAGATAAAACTATTTACAAATTTATAAAGGCTGATATGGTAGTATGACATCAGAACACATTAACGTACCTGACAGTTCTTCTGGAAGTGGACTGGGAATGGAAGGGAACGTATTCTGTGTGTGGTATGAGGATGACAAACGTTTGGCTTTCAATGGTGACTTGTACTTGTGCATGGAAGGACTCAGTTTGTTTTTGATCTTCAGTGTGGATTTTGTTCCAGGCCCAGCCCTTGCATCCACAACCTGAAAATACAAGAAATAAACATTTTATAATTATTGTTATTATTATTTTAAAGTATAACAGTGATACTGATAGTTACAGCAAACTTTCTCCATTTACGCTATATTATTAGGCCAAGTTTATTTATTTACGTATGTACATGTATGATGTTTAATGTCGTTTATAACAATCTTTCTGTCATATCATGATGGTGTCTACTGTAGCAGCAAGCACTATGTTCAACTTTTATAGTCCTGCCACACAGGAATACCGCGCCATAGACACATGACACAATACCCCACCCAGTCACATTATACTAACACCAGGTCGACCAGTCCTGGAACTACCCTTTATAAGCTGAACGTCAAGCAAGGGAGCTACGAGTACCATTTTTATAAAGTCTTTGCTATGACCTTGCCGGGGACTGAACCCATGACCTATCACTTGCACGATGGATGCTCCCCCACTAGGTCACGCCGCAGTTCCAATTTTTTACATTCTTGTGTGTAGCCAGGTCTTTCAATTATAATCGACATAACCTGTTGATACTCATAATAATTGCAATATCAATAGCTTTCCCAGCACTGTTCATTGTTTTATCTCCCCCTCCCCACAACCCCTCAAAATCAAATATTGGGTCAAGGTCACTCAAGTATGAATATATTTATTTGAGTATGGCATATATGCATGTTCAATTGATCACTATTTTTCAACTGGTAAGATTAACAGATTACCGTATAAAAACATTCTGATCACGCCCGATTCGCACGCCTCAAGTCTTTGATCAAAACAAGATTAAAATGTCCAAGTTCACAACATTTAAAGGGTTAAAAGTTGTAAGTTATTACATACAAGCTCAGTGTTCACTCGAGTGTAGTTAAGTTCTTTGTAACTTAACGTTCAAACATGCTATGTTTGCCTTAGAAATTCACAATTATGTAACAACACTGGCCTACCGTTGGTCTATTTTACAAGGAGATAAACATATCTAAAGTTGCCTGTCATAGAGATATGTATTGGAAACATTCTTGTCAACAGGTGACAAAGAATGTCCTATACAAAAAGATCAATATATCAACAGTGACCTAGTGATTCATCTTGATAATTTATCAAGCTTGACGGACAAATTCCTCCATTTTATCTTCTACAATATGACCAGAAGGAGCATGAAAATATCGGTCAACGTGGCAACGTCCCTTCCACATGCTGCGGTTTATTAGCCATCCTTTCACCAAAAGGAAAAGTGTCATTTGCAAGCATTTTATCCAATAGGGGATGAACTGACCTCTGTACAGTAGATGTGCTTTTAGTAACCAACACCAATGTAGATCAGAACGTAGCAAGACAAACATTAATTTTGGTCATTTTGTTTGGTTAAACATTATTTGGTAGGGTTTAACAAATTGTTTTGTATTTTCTTTTACTACCGGTATTCTTAGTATTCAGATGGATTAGGCCATACGTTTACAGCTATTCAACTAATTGGGGTTTTAATATTGTATGGTTATTGATGACATGTGTTGCCTAATGGCCACTATAAATATGTTTGACCCAATATGTTTGACCCAAGTGCACTACCTTCAAGTTCAGTCTGTGGTCAATACATGTATATAGGAAATGGTCAGTCACTTCTGTTACTGTTAGACCACACAAGCCAGTTATTGATCTTTGGAAAGTTCAAATAAAAATACAATGGGTTTATTATACTATAGGTTTTGATACCAGAGGTATAGGTAAACATTTCTTTATCAATAATTATATGTTTCCATATCTAGTAATTAACATAAATTTCTCTACTCAAGAAAATATGTGTACATGTGGTTTATATATAACCATTGCAACACATACCATCATATTGAAGACTCAAAGGGCAGAAAGAAAAGTCGCAGAGAAACCAGAGATAGTAAGCAAGATTTCACCGCAGACCGCCCTTTCAGCCTGGCCTGGTGTTTGGAAATTTAAGTGCACGCCTGGTCTGGTGTTTGGAAATATAAGTGTGCTGTTGTTCGAAAAAAAATATACTGACATTGTTTTTGTGCAATTCGGAGGTTTAAAGACCTTGCGCATGCAAGGGCTCAATTGTGGAATGGTCAGATTAGCACAGAAACACAGTTACTGCAACTTTCCTTATCCCCATCACCGGTTCACTATTATACTGTATGATACTTATGACTGACATGCATCATTCATCTATGGTAATTCCATGCCTTCCATGTGGTCTTGAAAGGACATAACCTGCAAGTGAGATTCACCTGACCTGTCAGTGACCACCTTACACAATCAATTAAAGGTAGGTGAGCTTGGTTGAATATCCTCTACTGGTCACTTGAAATGGCTGAGCTTCACCTTGGCCTAATTTGTCCTCATAACCTGCTCACCACAGGTCCTATATGTGGGGCCAACAGGTCATGCATTGCAGAGGAATGTAAGGAAGAAACAGAATACCTCAGGTCAATGAGAAAGTCTCTGGCTCTCTAGATAGTACAATCCTATTGGTTTATATTTATAAATAGTGTGTTTCACAAGGTGACTGAACACTATAAAGAAAGTACAAGTCCCATACAAGATTTACACAATATTTATAACTCATGTATTGTGGAAGTCTTCACATCTAAGACACTTCTTTGTCATTTCTTACAGGTTAAAGGGACAACTGATATTTTAATAAATATAAGCAAGTTTCTATCTCATTACACAGAAGCAATGGTATGTCTAGCCAATTTCCACCAGTCACTTCTTACCTAATATAATGTAAGCATTACATGATGCCCTGAGGTTACCACTAAAGATGAACTTTAAAAACAGACAATAAATGATAAATAATACATAACAATAAAAAACCTATTCATATCAGAAATAGAAGAAAGCAGGTAATATGTAGTCTCTTAACTACGGAGCCCCTGTAGGGGACATGCAGAAAAAATATTTTAAAAGCGTTCGCACGCTCTACTACAGTGTAGTGTGTAAACACTGTAGTACAGCATTTGCATACTGTAGCTAGAACGTTCGCACACTGTAGCTAGAGCGTTCGCACACTGTATAGCTAGAGCGTTCGCACACAGTAGCTAGAACGTTCGCACACTGTATAGCTAGAGCGTTCGCACACAGTAGCTAGAGCGAACACTGTAGTATAGCATGTGAACGCATCTCCCCTGCGGGGCTACATACCATGGAAACAGAGTGCAGAAAAATACATATTTATTTATGTCAGCTTTTGTCCAGATCCAAGATACTTTTTCCCCTTTTATTTTTGCAAGTGTTTAACCGTCTTGATATTTTTCACCTCACCTAAAGAAATACTGGGTCGGGAACTCTTTTCCAAGGATGGCCTAGCCTATTCCATCATAATTTTCAAGGATGGCCTAGCCTATTCACCATAATATTCAAGGATGGTCTAGCCTATTCATCATAATATAAGGATGGCCTAGCCTATTAATCATAATATTCAAGGATGGTCTAGCCTATTCATCATAATTTTCAAGTATAGCCTAGCCTATTCATCTTAATTTTCAAGGATGGCCTAGCCCATTCATCACAATTTTCAAGTATAGCCTAGCATATTCATCATAATTTTCAAGGATGGCCTAGCCTATTCATCGTAATTTTCAAGGATGGCCTAGCCTATTCATCATAATTTTTAACGATGGCCTAGCCTCTTTATCTTAATTTTCAAGGATGGCCTAGCCTCTTTATAGTAATTTTCAAGGATGGCCTAGGATGGCATAGCATATTCATCGTAATTTTCAATGATGGCCTAGCCTATTCATCATACTTTTCAAGGATGGCCTAGCCTATTCATCATACTTTTCAAGGATGGCCTAGCCTATTCATCATACTTTTCAAGGATGGCCTAGCATATTCATAGGAATATCAATCAAAGAACTGTGCTACAACACTCCCTGTTGATAACACTGACCAGTACAGGTCAATAGTGCTAATTTTTGGTCAGACAATAATATTGTTCCTGACCACTCCTCATGTTGCTGGCCAGCAATGACCACTTGGCCTGGGTATATATATTGGTTCAACAGTTCAAACACCTCTCATAATAAAATACCAGGTTTTATATCCATAAACAGGGTATCTATGATGATCTATTGACATGTGATGACTATGCCCTAGGCTTGACATGATTAACCCCACCACACCATGGCATCTATTATATATGTATATTCGCTTGGCTAAGGACTACTGAATGTTTTGTTAGTTAGATGCTAATTGTCATTTAACCCTTAACCCGCTACATACATATAATGGACTTTCTTTGAAATAAGAACATTCTATTTATGTGACAAAGGGGTGTTTTGGGGGAAATGACTGATCAGCAGCCAGACATTGTAAACCCGGATCAGCCTGCAAAGGCTATTATAATCGTGCCTAGCGGGTTAAGGGTTAAATTTTTTATGTATGAGGTGGTTCAATGACTAAAGGGAATAAGGTTCATTTCATGAATGCCACAAATCTGCATAAGACTCATCATTAAAAAGCTCCGCATATTATTTTATTTTGTTGTCGCATCACAGAATGACCCAACTTTCTGTTGTTGCATCGCAGAATGACCTAGATCTAACATTTAAAAGAGTGTAATTTGAATTGTCATTAGTTTCACTAGCAGACAGTGGGGGGCGCACCCGGTATGCACCACCCCTCCCCCCACCCCACCTAATAAGTCCGGATCATACATGTATGTCCATGTTACTGTAGATAAAATATCAAACAATTTCGATGCAAGCCCTTAGTATATAAAAAAGTCTCGCTCGCTTCCATCGCTCGACGCATAATAGCTAATGAGTGGTTTAATTAACCCATTGTTAAATCCTTTTATTTGAAAACGGACTTTTTTACCCTATCAATGCACTACCGCAACCGTTTTATAAGGCTAAAAAAATGTACACGAAAACTGACCAAAATCTTACGCCTCCCCTAAGCTGAAATCATGGATCCGCTCCTGAGTTTGCAAAGGTGCGGTATTCAAAATCTATTCTTCCAGACAATGGGTGTGCCCTATTAGCTATCAACCTTTTCAATACAGTTTCAACAACATTGCTTTTATGCGCAGTTCAACAGTATTTAAGTGATGTCCTCTTCTGCACTACTTGTTTGCATAATAACAAAGATGTAATTATATGAAGATTGCTATATTTTAGGTATATATGGGAACAAGCTGACAACCCCACACTGTGTCATTAAATAGGTTTCTCACAACGCAGGAACACAATGTCATAAAACTATGTTATTATGGAAATGACAAAAAATACCATAGCCACTTTGTTTATAAATACAATCTTTGTGGTTGCCATCAACAATAAATACTATTATAAGGAGCAATGAATCACCCTTATTGGCCAAGGAGGGGGATATAATAAGTAAGCTACTGTTTAGATGGTGGACACAGACAAGTGTTTCCTGTTCTCACCCAGAGATGTCATCTTTTGCAAGCTTGGCTTAGGGTCTTAATCTATATATGTGAAACTGTATCCAGGTCATTATGTACTTGATGGATAGGTGCAGCTAACCTGCATATTTTAAACTAAATATGCAACCAAGCGTTTGTTGTGTCACACATTTTTCCATCTTGATCAAGTTGAATTTTGTTTTTGTGGAGAAGTTAGTTTCCCTCAACCTGATGTTAATTTGTTTTTATACTGCAAAATGTGTTCTAATATAATATCAGCTGTTTTTTTTTGTAAGTGCAAACAAATTGTTTCAAAATTTTGTTGTGCATTTGCCGCATCTTTTGTTAAACTAAATAGCTGTTTTACCAGTATGTCTTAGTGACATTTGTTGTACAAGGGAGTACATGTACTTCTGTTTGAGCATAAACACTTCCGTGTATTACATCAATCTAAGTCCAACTGAACTTCCTCTTAGCCAAGACTCAGGAAATAAGATGCCATAGATACGATGAGCGCAAGATTTAAGGCCATAATAAATTAATTGCTAGATTATCATCCCCGCCCGCCCCCATTTTTTTATGCCGCCCCGGTAATTTTTTATTTCTTCTTCAAAAAAACAACAACAAAAAAAACAACACATTAAAGAAAAGAAAAAAGAAAGAAAATTCCCTGAAAGTATGAAACAATATTAAAAAAATAAAGTGCTTTTCAATCTTGGAAGTACTCAGTAGTATGTGTTACTATTTTTTCCTTGTGCCGAGGCAATATTCCATTTGTTGTATAAAATAAAAAAATATATACCGTAATATTTTCACCCCACACCCCTATTTTGAAATAAATTTGGATGATAAACTAGCAATTAATTTATTATGGCCTAATGCAATAACTATAAAAAAGGGTCCCAGGCAAGTGTTGAGCTGTTGCCACTGTTGGGTCAAGTTTGCTAATTGTAAAACTTCCATCCTGCTTTTGTTCTTGGGCAAGACACATTCCCGTAGCCTCGTCCGTCGGATGGGGACGAAAACCGGGCGATCCCGTGTATCGGTCTATCCTCCGAGCACGTTAAAGAACCATTGGAATCTATTCGATAATAAGAGTAGGGCAGGTTCCCGGATTCCTATGTACCCTTCCCCTCTCTCTGGGGCGGCTCTAAATAACCTATACTGTGTTGATGAGCCGTTAAACATCATTCAATTCAATTACCATCCTGCTTTTGATAGGCATGTATAGCGAATGTCAATATAATTATAGACATTGAATCTATCAATGTATATATACTTATCTACATATATAAATATATCTATATAAATGAGTTGTTTTAGATTCTGAGCTTAATACCCATGGGAACAGACACATGCCAAAGTGACACTTTGCCAAAGCAGCTCAAGATGGAACATTTGTTGTTGCTAAGTGGGGAATACTGCCTATGTGTTGTTCAAGTGCTGCAGTGTAAAATCTATTTATAGAGAAAGGCCACTGTCCTACAGCATGAATTCCAACACAGCTGACTGACATAGCTGATCTGATTTACTGGACTGATCCTATGTACTGATCTGAGGGTGCCATGACTCAAGTAACAAACATGACACCTCACCAGTCCCTGGTCAACTCTCTCAATGTAAAAGGGTAGCAAAAACAAAGTCTTCTTTATTATCACCCTGTACGCTTTGTGTGATCCAGTCGAGAGGGACAAGATACTACCATCTCATTCCAAATCAATCCGAGGTCGCTTGTTTCACTGACACTGTAACTTAAGTGTCGAATGAGATGGTTACACTCCATCCTTCATCACATTAGCACACATTTTAGGTCCTAGAGCTTGTGAAGTGAGGCCCTCCCAGTGGGGGGGATCCATGTTCCCTTGTTTCCTGAAAATATGACCCAATGTTCACAAAAAATATTTTGCTTTGTTCCCGAAAAATATTTTGCCAATGTTCCCTAACAATATTACCAATAATAGACAATGTTCCCTTGTTCCCCAAATATAAATGACCATGTTCCCTTGTTCCCCAAAACCCATTGGAGAACCTCTGAAGTGTTGCTGTCTAGTACTTCAGAAAGAATGAAGATGTTAAAGCCTGTTAATCAGTACATTAGAAATAATAAGGTAAATAATTCATCAAACATGCCCCATCAATAACTGTCGACAGGTTGATCCCTGCCCACCTGGTCAGCAGATGATATAGTAAAGATGTTTATTTATGTAATGAGTGGGAATAAATCTGCCTGGTACTGGCTGGTATTCTATCAATACTTGAACCCTTACTGTCTCATGATCCTTTTTAATCAGACAGTTAAAACATCTGTCTGACCAGACCATGCAAGAACCAGAAACCTTTTGTTAAATTACCAATTCCCTGGACCAAACTTGAATGCAGACAGTGCATCTATATCATGCACAGACAGAATACACAACAAAGCCAGATTTATCCCTGGCATGTCTTGTGCTTATATATAATATAATGCATAATATTGCAAAAGCTGTAGTTAAATATGCCTTATATGAATAATTAGTTGGCGGGATTAATGAAGAACAAAACAAACATTTTTCCACGTCTACTGCACTCCGGCTAAATAAAATCATGTGTGGTTTCCCGACGACCCCATTTTAACAGCCGATCCTGAAAATTTTATGCAAAAAAAACAACTTGTTTTCTATCTGTTCTGTACCTCATATGAACAAAAAGATATTCAAGTTAGTTTATTAGGGTTTAAACATATTCAGTGAAAAAAGGCAATGAATGAAACAAATATATAACATAACACGTTTTTAGAAAATATAACATTATCCCTACCTACCCACCCTTTTAGCATGTAACAGGAACCACACATTTAATTTTATTCGGCCTCAATTATAAAGAGAATGTATTTAAATTTCAAAAGTGTAGTTTTCATGTATACCTGATAATTTGGTTAATTTATTTCAAAAATGCATTATTTGGAGCTGTGGAGCCCTTCCCTTTAATAACATAGAGCAGATCAGGGCGATTTATCTTTGAGTGGGCTTGACATGACAAAGTTTCACTTCAACATTCCAGTTTTATCGGATATTTATCTTGGGCAAACATTGGGTACCCATTTATGTGTTGGTCACAAGTGCAAATATGGTGCAAGTATGTTGGTAATGCAGACAGTCTGACTTTTTTTCTAAAATATTGACCAATTTTTTGTATGGGTATATTAGGTACGAAATTAAATAGGTATACTTACATAAGAAGTATATTTGAACATGCTTATCAAGTAACTATGTGGGTGGTGAGTGGAAGATATCAGTCCTCTTCAAGCTATTAATAGGGTTCGCTTTTGATAACGTCATGCACACATTGTGTGACCCTTTCAACATAATAATATAACTATACCTTTGTATACTGGTATGCTTTGTCAGTGAAATTGACCGTTTAAAATTATTTTTAGAATTATTATGTTCATTGTGATTTAGCCTATCGAATTGTTGTTTTAACACATGGTTTAGGCTATTTTTAGCGGTCCCAGTGGGGAAGATTATATAGGAAATTAGGAATCACAGGAACCCTGCCTTACTCCTACTATTTTATAGATTCCTGTGGTTCTTTAACAGGCTTGGAGTTGAGGATCCCATACAAGGGAGCGTCTGGTTTACGTTCCTGTCAGACAGACAAGGTTTAGGGAAATGTCTTGCCAAAGAACACACCATAGTAACCCACTGGGGCCAATATAAGGCTCCAACAGGATTCAGAGAGGAACATGCTATCCACAGGTAGGGTCAGGTTCCTCTATACACAACAATTTCTTAACAGGACTTATGATGACAGTCAAATTCTATTAAAGGTGCACATAACATAAGGCAAAAACAAAAAAGTGTGTTTCCTATTGCATGCTCTGAAAAAATAGGGTCGGTAGGTAGGCATTTTTTTATTTTTTGGAGCAAGATATTGTGAGATTCTACATGTATTTATCACAGAAACCCATACAAGTTGATGATACAGCTGAAAGTTTCTCTGTGATGTAAGTTTACCTCGATACATTGTGATAAATCATTGTTCAGAACAAATAAACAATTTTTTTTAAATCTTTTTTTTTCATAAAAAGTTTTAGGGTCGGCCCCTTAAAAATAGGGTCGGTCTGGCCACCGGAAACACAGGTATTTTTTTTTTTTGGCCTAATATACAGCTCTATCCAAAAGTTATCAAATGATTTACAAAAAAAGTATGTACATGGAATGCTAAAAAAAGATAACTTCTGTGAAAAAGTCTCATTCTGGGTTCCCCAAGGTAAACTTTACCCATCTCTCCTCAGCGATATTGATAGGCTACTTGTTTTATCTATATATTTATTATCAAAATCATGCACTAGGAAGTATAATAAACTACTTGACACCATGTGTTACAGTTAGATAGCAACTATTCAGTCAGCGACATACATTGTTGACTCAAAACAAATACAGACCTGGGTCATAGAGTTTGTATGAAGTAATGTTGTCAAAATAAACCGATATACCTGGTATTTAATCAGCAAATTTTCGGTAAATTTATTTTTAACTTGTTTAACTATGTTTCATGATATAAATGCACTAGCTGCCTTTTTTCCTAAAACAAATTGTAGGTTAATTTATCTTAATTTCCTATTTGTTAATAGCATTTTTATCTTCAAAGGGCCCAAGTCAATCTTCAAAGGGCCCAAGTCAATCTTAAATAAGGTGCTTTTCAAGGGCATTTTTAGTGATTGGGGTAGTGAGTTATACTATTTAGTAGAAAAGGAATGTCAATGTGAAAGGTTTTTTAAAACAATCAAATATTGCAGAAAAAAGTTGAAAATGCTCTGTTATGGGGTAGTTAGTTGTCTTTTCCAAATTATTGCAAGAAATAAATCAGTTAGGAGTAATAATTTGAGAAATAATGAGATTTATCACAGATAGTGAAGTAGATAGCACATGGCCACACTGTGGGGGTGTCAAAGCAATGTGTTACAATTCACACCTCTGATGCAAGCCCTAACAGATGTAACAACAGGAAGGTCCCACACAACATGTGGTCAACAGGCTGGTCACCAGTGGTCATTAATCTTTAGAATCATTACAAAGATGTTATTTTGCTTCAAAACAAGCTGTCACCACAAACATAACAGGGACCCCACATGTTAATATATGGAATGAGTATCTCAACCAATGCTTTGTTCTATTCATTTCAGGTAATTCTGACCTGAAATAAACTTACTAAGCTAGGGTTTTTGTCTTACTTCTTTATCAAACTTCTGGCCTGAAATAAACTAGTGCAGTTTTTGTCTTACTGTTCTTATTATCTTCTCAAAATGCATCTTACTTTATTTACGAATATAGATCAAAGAATACAGAAGAACCTTTCTACACATATTTAAGCTTACAATTCAATAAAGTATTTCCCCTATTAAGAGCGCCTCCACTAATATTAGCGCAGACTCCCCCCACACAACACACACGGCCTTTTTTCGAAAAAAGGGCCCAGGCCCTTCAATAGGGGGGGAAAATGTGATCTTCGAGTTAAAGGGAAAAATAATGTGATTTCGAAAATAGTGGATTAGGCAGAAATTGAAGATTTGGGTGTGCAAATATGCAAAAGAGGTACATTTTAGACAAACTGTCTTCTATAACATATTAAATAATGTTGAGAAAATTAGAAAATAAAGCTAATATTTTTATTTTCTTTTAGGAGAATTTTCTCAGCCAAAGAGGGGAAAAAAGTAATCTGTTTTGCTAGAGGAAGGGGCCGAAAGTCCTGCACACCCAAACAATTTTTTTTCAATCTTTTGTATAACCCTAAGAAAAATCATAAAGTGTGCCCCCTTGGCATTTTCCATATACTATTAGGGAATACGGTAAATCAATCTATAACAACCCGTTAGAGGAACCAGTTTTTTTGGACTTAACAGTTCTCTGGCCATGTTTTGTTTCATGAACATGTTAATGTTTATTTAAATCGAAATCAATACACAACAAAAGATATAAATTTACAATTCACACATTGCAATATCTGTGAAAAGTGAGAATAAGATTTTATTTGATGAGGTAGAAAACTTTGAACAGGTAAATTAATCCAGAGGTAAATGTATTTATCAATTATCTGGCAATAGTTGTGCAGCTATACAATTCCGATTTACCTCATTTCCCCGTGCAGTCACGCAGTGGTAAAAGTAGTATCTACGTCATGCAAATAATACTTGTTTTTACATTCAACTTAGTAGCAGTTTTCAATATATGTTTCTCCCCGAGACTATCAAGAAATGTTCAAACATGTATGATGCTTAAGAGTTACATTTGTTGATTGACCATTCATCTTTAATGTGGATAGCTCTAACAACAGCAAATAATCTACAAATCAAAAATCTCATTAATACCATTTATACTAGAAGTGTGCCCCAGTCTATAAACTCCAAATATCTGTCAGACATGGTCAGTATATTGGCTACTTAATTATCACAAAAATTGCCATAATGGAGGCATTTCACGCCTACTGTTTAGTGGAGGAATAATGACCATACATCTTGGGAACATACCAGACAACAATATTGCTATACAACTTGGTTGGTAATAAAACATTTATTCTTTGTCAGAAGATGGGTTTAATGGGTGGAGGCCTTCTAGGGACTGTAAACCTTTGTATTACACACAAACATGACATTGCCTAGATTCACACACACAATCGAATGTTGTTTAACGGCTCATCAACACAGTATAGGTTATTTGGAGCCGCCCCAGAGAGAGGGGAAGGATACATAGGAATCCGGGAACCTGCCCTACTCTTATTATCGAATAGATTCCTATGGTTCTTTAACGTGCTCGGAGGATAGACAGATATATGGGACCGCCCGGTTTACGTCCCCATCAGACGGACGAGGCTAAGGGAAAGTGTCTTGCCCAAGAACACACCAATGAAACTCAGTGGCACCACGGAGGATTGAACCCGGGGCATCCGGTTACAAATCGGCCGCGCTACCGACTGCGCCACGCCAGTCACACACACAAAATAGATAATGTCTACACTGCAGAGAGAAATACTGAATAAGGCAACTAAAAGACTTGGACTAAACAATAATTGGTGTCTAAAAACGTGCTATTAGCTTCTTCCACAGAGCTAGCCAGATGGCTAGACATATTATAAAGATAGAATATAAAATATATATGCATCAATGCAT
>JAWPHD010014981.1:0-57959 GCA_037043455.1 Cyrtodaria siliqua
AAAAGTGAAAACACTAGTGAGATTAGAAATCTAGCAATCTATGTGTACAAAGCATTTGAAAAACGATACACGATGCTAAGAGTGTAAGTTTTGAATATGTTATGGAATGAATAATAATCAATATTTATTATATGATATACGTTATATAACATATATGTCTGTCACTCCGTCTCTTCCTGGCACAAGTGCGTGTAACGTATATTTCTTAAAATGACCGTGTTACTCAAACAATTTTCAGTAGTATAAAATGCCATTTGTTATTATAACTATGTACCTGAATAGACAGTTATCTATATAAATCATGATATGTACTATTGTATGCCATCTAACCATGCCACAATTGTATTATAAATGTAATTATTGGTGCTATGCTCAGGACTCTTGATAGGGTTATTGAATCTTCTTCTTCATATACTTAACATGCTTAAAGGAACATTAAAATACAACACAGTCACAATTCGAACAACTCTTCATTTATTTTATACATCCCACATTGTGCTGGCCCACAACAGCCGCATAATACATGGTTGAAAATCCGGGTAACGAATCATATGGACCTTTCACAATTCACAAGCGAGTTAATATCTACCAATTCAAAATTCCCCAGTGACGAATGAATGAATGAATGAATGGTGTTTTACGGCACGTCGACACATAAATAGGCCATATTGTGCGCAAAAAAATGATGAAAATGAAGAATTAATTAAAAATTAATGTAAATATATAAAGATAAAATTATTAAAAAATAAGGGATGATAAGGTGTAATATAAAGTATGTATGTAAATCAACAAATGCCCGTCAACGGGTATATAAACAAGTATAAATATATAAGAACACATTACAATGATTTATACAGTCTGATCTCTTTGAGGAAATCTAAAACAAGACTAAAATCTACAGTATCATATAACTCTTTCATAGTATTTACATTGTAGTACCTTTGACGCATAGGATCAAAGTCTACACATTCCAATAATATGTGTTTGACCGTTAACGGTGCAAAGCAGGGTATACATTCTGGTAATTGCTCACCTTGTAATAAATATGAATGAGTATAACGTGTATGCCCTATCCTGCACCGGGCTAGTATAACTTCCTCTCGACGAATGGGTCTAGTAGAAGAACGCCATTCTCCGAGTAACGGTTTAATTGAATGGAGTTTATTGTTAAAGGACAAATCCCAAGCGGTTTGCCAAGAGTTACGAATATATGTGTTAATACAACTTTTAAAATCAGTATAAGGTAATTTGGTATTAGATATAGGTAAATCTAATGCTGCCTTAGCAGCACTATCAGCTCTATCATTACCACGTATTCCTACATGGCTTGGAAGCCAGCAGAAAATAATAACATTATCAATTATAAGAGAATTGTATTTTTCTTGGAATATCGGATTAATCATGTTTAATAAGTATCAGAATATGCATTTGAATAGGAACTACCGCGATGTATGCTCAATGTGTGGACTAGCACATATTTGTGTATACTGCACTGCTGTAAATGCTACATGCAATTTATGTTACCACAAAGGACATTGTGCACGTGTTTGTCGCAACAAAGGAAACTATGTATACCGGAAAACAAAATCAGAAAAGACGAAACAGTGCGACACCGAAAGGATGACAACGTTTATCAGAAGAAAAACAGCGGAATCGGTCTTAGTGTTACAAATAACGAATTTGAAACAGCAAAGATATAAGAAAATGTTGTGTTACAAGAACTGCATGCTATACGACAAGAAAAAGAAGAACTTGAGACGGAAGTATGTGATTTGAAAGCGGGAAGTGAGGTAATGAAAAGAGAATATAAAGATTGATTAGATTGATTAATACAACGAAGGAAATGTACGATGAAATAGTGAAGGGACGGGATAGTTATATTCAAATGTCTCAGGTGTCTTTTAACAGCAGTATGGAATTTCAACGCGAAAATATAAAGCAAATTAAAGAACTGGCCCGTCTGAAACAAATCAGTAATAGATTTATCAATGCAATTGAGAAATTGAAACGGAAAATGCAACCAGATGTGCAGAAGAACTATATTCATTTGGGTCAAGGACGACGGGCCACAACAACACCTTTCAACAGCCACCGAGTTTTCTTCCAACAGGATTGTGCTCCCGTATACGGCGATTGACTAACCGATATATATATAACTGAACAGTGATGTGAACAATTATACATGTTTTGTTACAAACAATCCTTATTATATCAGGATGCTGTGCCTTACCGTCAAATTGTAACTTGAGAACGGAATTGGAATTTATTGTTTTATGAAAACATGATACTATTGTTACACTTCGGTGTTTTCGGTATTTGTAATGTTACATAATTTATATGTTCTATATCGGTCAACAGGTACTTTATTTATTTTAATGATTGGAGAAATTTGAGAAATAAAGTGTCATTGAACTGGAAGGATCTATATCTTCTTTTTATCTATTTTAGGTAAGTTACTTCAGTTATTTATTTTATTGGTAAAACTGTAATTTCTTTGAATGTTCTTTGAACGGAAATATTGATAAGTTGAACTGAAGTGATTCATCAATTAAATAATGTATGTTTAACATGAAAAGATTATGTAATGTGTATATTTTGAAATGAAGAAAACATGGGTATGTAATGAAATCTTATGTAAATGAGATTCGTGAATTTTGAACTAATTGAATATGTTAAATAATAATGGGAAACGTTTGTGTATCTGTTTTTATATTTGTTATTCTGGATAACTAACGCATCACCCTATGGTCATTTATACTTTCGGCTTATTTCTACTTATTAATACCGCTTAAGCCGGTGCTAGGGGACGTGAGAGTTGTTGCTTCTTTCATTACTTCTCATGAACAGACTCAATAAAACCGAGTCTGCTACTTTATTCTCCTAATTGTGTTTGTTGCTCCCAAAGGATCACCTTTATCAGTATTTATTATTAATATATAATGAATGAATGAATGGTGTTTTACGGCATGTCGACACATAAATAGGTCATATTGTGCGCAAAAACTGACGAAAGATGAAGAAATGAAGGATTATTAAAAATTAATGTACATATATCAAGATAAAACTATTAAAAAATAAGGGATGATATTGTAGCAACATAAACTATATATGTAAATCAACAAATGCCCGAAAACAGGCACATAAAAAAGTAAACATATACAAGGACGTATTATAATGATTTATATAGTCTGACTTCCTTCAGGAAATCTAAAACTAGACAAAAATCTATAGTATTTAATTACTCGGGACATAGTATTAACATTGTAGTACCTTTGACGCATAGGATCAAAGTCTACACATTCCAGCAATATGTGTTTGACCGTTAACGGTGCAAAGCAGGGTATACATTCTGGTAATTGCTCACCTTGTTATAAATATGAATGAGTATAACGTGTATGCCCTATCCTGCACCGGGCTAGGACAACTTCCCCTCGACGAATGGGTCTACTAGAAGAGCGCCATTCTCTGAGTAACGGTTTAATTGAATGGAGTTTATTGTTAACTGACAAATCCCAAGCGGCTTGCCAAGAGTTACGAATATATGTGTTAATACAACTTTTAAAATCAGTATAAGGTAATTTGGTATTAGATATATGTAAACCTAATGCTGCCTTAGCAGCACTATAAGCTCTATCATTACCACGTATTTCTACATGGCTTGGAAGCCAGCAGAAAATAATAACATTATCAATTATAAGAGAATTGTACTTTTCTAAAAGTTGAAGCACAACTGGGTTATCATGTTTCATATTACCCAGTGCTTGAAGAGATGAAAGGGAATCAGAAAAGATTACAAAATGGTCATCATCAGATTACTGAATATAATTTAAGGCAAGTTCAATTGCCGTAAGTTCAGCTGAAAAGATAGAGGCCTTGTCAGGCAGGCGGCTCTTTATGCTGTGTTTGTGAACAACAGCTGCTGCAGCTACCTTATCTCCATCTTTAGAACCATTTGTGTATATGTGTTGAAAGTTACTGTATTTCGATTTAATTTCATTAAATTTGCTTTGAAAGACAGTGGGGTCTGTACTGGATTTGTTACTATAACAAAGATCGAAAATAATTGTTGGTGTTTCCAAAGTCCACGGTGGAATTTGTGGTACTTTGTACTTGGCAATCAAATTTAGTTCGATTTCAGTGTCTCTTAATTTTGGTTTAATACGTAGACCAAAAGGTCGAATGGCCTTCGGTTTTCTATCAAAAAGAGGTTCAGAACTAGGGTTAAAAACATTATCGAAAGTTGGGTTCGAAGGGACTTTAATTAAATGGCGTATTGAAGGGCTAATTTGTCCCGTCTGTGAGACAGTGACGGTTCATTAGCTTCAACATATAGACTTTCAGCTGGTGATGTACGAAAGGCACCTATGGCGAGTCGTAATCCTTGATTATGTATAGGGTCGAGCATCTGCAAGTATGACTTGCGAGTCGATCCATATACTATTGAGCCGTAGTCCTGCTTGCATTTGATAACAGATCTATAAAGTTGTAAAAGGACTTTACGATCTGCTCCCCAGTTAGTGTTTTGCAACAACTTTAAGTAAATTAAGAGCTTTAAGGCATTTGGCCTTCAAGTATTTAAGGTGTGGTATAAACGTTAATTTACGGTCGAAAATAAGACCAAGGAATTTTGCCTCATCTACTACCGGTATTGGTGACCCATCCAGTGTTAGATGAGGGTCTTCATGATGTTTACGTAATTGACAAAAGTGCATAAAATTACTTTTAGATTTAGAAAATTTAAAACCATTTTCATCAGACCAGGTCTGAAGTTTATTCAGACATTGTTGCAGTCGTCTCTCAATAGTGTTCATGTTTTTTGCACGATAAAGTCGTCAACATATAGAGAGCAATCCACACCTGGATTGACGCATTTAACTATACTGTTAATGTTTATACTAAAACAGGTGACAGAGAGTATGCTGCCCTATGGCACACCCATCTCCTGCTCATGCATGTCAGAGAGGGTTCAACCCATTCGGACACGAAACTGTCTGTCCTTTAAGATCTTTCATAATACCGTACTTCCATGCAGTATCATAAGCTTTCTCCAAGTCAAAAAATACAGCGACTAGATGTTCTTTCTTTACTATTAATATATAAAATGTTGTTCTGATGTAAACAAAAATATGTAGTCTAAAGATTTAGCAGATACACTTTAGTTTAATTACAATGATGTTGAATTGTAAAGGTTCGAAAATAAATGATATTAATAATGGATTACACATTTTCTATTGTTTTTTAGTCTCTTTCATTGTATTTTCAAGTCCTTGTTTGCAGTACAGTGCGGACCTACGATGCCATTGCGTTCGGACGCTGTGGTTTCTATAGGACCCTATATCTCAATCTTACAATTAGAAATTGAATCCCTGTATAATTAATATGATGTTTAAAGTTTCGCAATAGATGACTATCACGATTGCTTTGCAGTATATAATGTGTATAATTCTTGTATTTAAGAATTATACTGTAACGATTTGTGTATTTAAATATCATATATTACCATATTATAATGTACACAACTTGTCGACTGTTCTTTGAGAAATAAATGTGATTGAACTGGAAGGATCTATATCTTCTTTTTATCTATTTTAGATATACCCATTTTAAACGTGCAATTCTAAGCACAACACGTAGTGGGTAGAGAGGAAGATCCCAACCTTTCACATAAAGTCAAGCGAGTAATGCCGATAACGTCAAAACCGTCAAACTACAATCTACGTTCGGGTCTCGAACAGCAACAACAACAAGTAGTACAACAACTAGTCGTGGAACAACAGCCACCAGCACTTCAACAGGAAGCAGAGGTACAGTCAACTGCATTTTCAATGACGAGTGTCTTCCGTTTAGAAACATTTAAAGGCGATGGTTCGGAGGACATCACATCCTATTTAAGGAGGTTTCTTCAGTATAAAGCATGTACATATCTTAAGGATGAACAAGCGATAGCCCCTCTAGCCTGGCATTTGGAGCACGGTTGTAGTTTGAATCTTTGGCTACTCCACCTGCTAATATAGCAGAGTTAAAAGACCTTCTAAGTACAAAATATAAAAAGGACAGAGTAGTAAACTTAGATGTTTACAATATCAAGCAGGGATTGTAAACTTATATGTTTACAATATCAAGCAGGGATTTAACGAAACGATTGACATTTTTCTAAATCGTTTGGAAAAAGAAACTTTAAAAAACCCAAGCATTGATGAAATTCAAATGCAAATTGCTTTAAACGTAACTGACCGGACTGTGGGCTCCGCGATCAGCACCCACGCACCCAAAACCCTGGACGATGTCAGAAAAATTGCTTCCAGAATGATGCCACTTCGACAACCAGAAGTTCATGCGACCACGTTGCCCTCAAAGTTGGAAGCTACCACGGATGTACTGACAGCAGCTGTGGCCAAACTAGCAACAAACATGGCAGACCAACAAAGACGTATAAGCGACCCACACACCAATAACCACAGACGTCCTGGGAACGGCGGATGTACAAGATGTGGAGGTAGGTGCTTTTCGGCATCCTCTTGTAGAGCAAAGGGTCAGATATGTTATGTATGTGGTAAAAGAAATCATTTTGGTAATAAGTGTTTCAGTGGAAACAAATGAAATCACTATGATGGTAACTCTAACCGTCGTATGGGTCGCTCTGTTGGTCGTCGTAATTACTCTGATAACCGTAGGCAATAGGGATGCGCGCCTGTCCACAGGAGCGATTCTGTCAATCTAGTGAATGGGCACATAGACACAGTAGACAACAATGTCACTGAGCCTGCTAGCTCAACCCCACAACCAACGCTGTTACAAAATGGTGCTAAAAACATAAATCTTCCCCAAAATAATGCTAAAAACATAAACATTTCCAACAATGGTGCTAACATAACAAAAACAATTTCAATTTGCTGATGAAAATAAGGAGCAAATAGACCAGGAAAAGGGCCACAAAATAGATTGTCCTCCCATATATGCTACTTTAGCGGCTAATATGAACAAAAAATACTGTGAGAGTTTCTATCAATGAAAAATGAACTAATGCATTGTATTAGTACTGGATTTGTTACTATTGCAAAGGTCGAACATATTTGTTGGTGTTTCCAAAGTCCACGGTGGAATTTGTGGTACTTTGTAATTGGCAATTAAATTTAGGTCGATTTCAGTGTCTCTCAATTTTGGTTTAATACGAAGACCAAATAATTGAAAAAAAGAGATTCATAACTTGGAATAAAAACATTATCGAAAGTTGGGTTTGAAGGGTTAGACTTTAATTTATCGGCGTATTGAAGGGCTAATTTGTCCCGTCTATGAGACAGTGACGGTTCATTAGCTTCAACATATAGACTTTCAGCTGGTGATGTACGAAAGGCACCTAAGGCGAGTCGTAATCCTTGATTATGTATAGGATCGAGCATCTGCAAGTACGACTTGCGAGTCGATCCATATACTATCGAGCCGTAGTCCAGCTCGGATCTGATAAGAGATTTGTAAAGTCGCAAGAGAGCTTTACGATCTGCTCCCCAGTTAGTGTTTGCAACAACTTTAAGTAAAATAAGAGCTTTAAGGCACTTGGCCTTCAAGTATTTAAGGTGTGGGATAAACTTTAATTTACGGTCGAAAATAAGACCAAGGAATTTTGCTTCATCTACTACTGGTATTGGTGACCCATTATTTTTATGAAAATTTGGTTGACAATTTTCAGAAGAATTTTTTGAAAAAGTTTCTGCCAAAGTGTTTGTAATATCTTTGACAGACGTTATATCTCCATTATCTGTTGTAAGATGATTTACAGAACTAGAATTACCTTTACCGCTTATTTAACGGACCAAGTCCCATGTCGTCTTAAGAGATGAGCGCGAATTCAGCCTAGAGACGTAAGATCTCCAGGATTTCCTCTTGTTATCCTTAATAGTACGACGGGCTTTTGCTTGAAAAACTCTATAAAGTTATCTAAATTTGTTTGAGTTGGCTGCAAGTTAAATGCAGCTTACGATCGTTGACTGCCTTTTTGCAGTCATCGTCGTACCATGGTTTATGTGGGCGTTTAGGATTTGCCGAGTTTTTTGGAATAGTTTTATCAGCTATATCGTGAAGATTTTTGGTAAAAAGAGCAGTTGCGTCCTCGCAAAGAGATTGAAACGTAGTCAAATCAGCCTTGCGAAGTTTCCATCGTTGCGTTTTTTGGAGAAGTGGAGGGCCGATATTTTCAAGAAATATGGGGAAGTGGTAACTTCCACAGAGGTCGTCCCCAACACTCCACGAAAAATCCATGAAAGCGTTGGATCGCATATTGTTAAATCAATGGAAGAATGAGAGCCTGTAGCAGGATGTAAATAAGTATGTGACTTATTGTTTAAAAGACACAAATTGTTTTTGGCTAAGAAATCCCCAATTTTCTTGCCTTTATCGTTTATATCTTTACAACCCCAGATGTAGTTAATTTAGATATTGAGGGTCTAGTAAAGAACTAGGTGGTAAATATAAGGAACATATTGTTATGATTCTGTGCATAGTAACACTGACCGCAATAGCTTGCAAATTTGTTTTCAACGCAACAGGTCTGTGAGGAATGTTTCGATTAATGATTATCGAAACTCCACCAGTCGTCTTGTCGCCGGTATCACAAATAGGATTGTATAGTGAGTATTGTTTAAAAGATACCTTATCACTTGTCTTCAAGAGCGTTTCTTGTCTTCAAGATACTGTTGCATTCCGGTCTCTTACTGAACCATTTCATTCGGGCAATATTACTTTGGATGAAAACTGGCCTACAACTGATAACCTTATATTGTATACTACTTCAGCAATTGCCGGTTTATACTTGTTGGCATTGGTATTCATGTTTATTAAACTCAGGAAAGTACTTTTTATTTTGAGCGTTTTGCAAACTACACAAGTACATAAAACGTCAGCGGCCACTTTACCATCCGTTATCTACAAAAATAATCCGGCTACTTCAGCACCACCGATATTTTTCTTGGAAACAGTAAATTTCACCATAGAACATCTTATTTTGGATACATGTATATGCACCTTAGTCGCCACCATCATTATTTTTGTTCATAACTATAAATTTAAAACAAATAAGACCAAATTGGTTGTGGAACTAACTAATGGAGAATCATGCGTTCATGTTTCCTTGAAAACACTGTCTATGTGTCCCTCCTACTGGAAAGTGCTTGTACCGCACGATATATCTTGTATTTCGATTCAGGGGTTATGGTCACCCTCATTGGCATTTGAATGAGACAAGCGTGAAATCATAAACAAGCTTACTGACCGAAAATTCAATGTTAAGACACACTTCAGAGTGTCGACCCTTACAGCAAGGAAAATGAAACGCATATTATCAACCACATACTGTGTTTACTTTTATATCCAACATGGAAACTTACTGTTTCCAATACAAACACATTCCAGAAACCCATTGCTCTAAAAGAGGTGTTAAAGCACCTACATGGTTATGTGTATAATCAATGTCATGTATACGTGTTGTACTACATCTTACTTGCTAATTCAAGTATAACTATTTAGTGGGACACGTGGACATATTTATTTTGCATATATATTAGCTTACTATCTCTTATAATAGAATGCGTCATGTCCAGACAGTTATTTTTGAATAATACTTGTAAACAGTATTGTAAAACATTAGTATTTTCCTTCAAAAAATACTACTCTGGATGCTGATGTGTTTGATTTGTATATACGTTTATGCTGCATTTGTTAAATTGTGTAAACATTTTGTCAATACAGAATAGAATGACACTTTATAGGAATAAAGTAATTTAGCGGAGGAGGAAATGTTATGCTTTAAATTTATTGTATTTTTGATGTTCAGAATTCATATATATAAATAGTCATTTGAATTAATAAAAAAAAGTCATTTGCATTAAATTTTAGAAAACACTGTCCATTTGTGTATATTTAGATCATCATTTAAATTATTTCATAAAACACAGTTTTAGTATATTGTTGTTAAAATCTTAATTACCGTTTCCTTTTTTGATTTGAGGTGACGTTATTTTCTATTAGGTTTAATTTTGACGGCTGGCTTCCTGGCTTTGATAACTGACATGTAATCAACAAAAGAAGTGCAACCAAGATAAGTTAACAGAAAAGCCAAGTTGATTATTTAATTCCTTATTGTAGACATTTGGATGAACTTAATTTCCTACATAAACAATAAACTGTTAACACTCATTTCCTGACCAAGGGCCACATTTTCACAACCCCGCCTACAAGATAAGTTTTAGAACGCGTGTTTTTATTAGTCGAAATTTTGTCGGTCAGAGCCCTTTAAAAGATTCATGCACCAGTTAATTAACACAACACTGGGATATTTACTTTGTACATGTGTACACAGGTACACCTGTACAATAATACATTTTAATCAAATATTTATTTTAATAATCGGAGTTAGTTTAAACCTTAATTTCTTTAACTAGCAGTTCATAACAGATTGTGTTTGTATTTTGTAGACATTCGGAATGCAAACAGCATATGGATTGCTTGTTGGAGAAGGGTTATGCTGTATAGCGGGTAGGATTTGTCCACCCCGTCGTGCAGTGTATCTATCATATTTCATATCCAAAACATCCTTTTTATTTCAAGGACAGGCTCAGTTTTTATTAAACAATAATTTTTCTATAGATTTGCTATAAGGCTAAATCTAACTTTCAAATTGGTCAATATTGCATTTCTGGTGAGACACGTATACTCGGTGAGCATTAAATCTAAATTTAGTTAATTCCCATTGTTATCGACTTCTCACCTGCTTCGATAACACAATAGCTTTTCTATCCGTCTGCATTGACCGTGCATGCACGAGAACATGATCACTGACGCTTTAAAATAGTACAGTATAGTTTACTGACATTCTATACACATGATACATAATCTTGACAAATATTTCAATAGTATCGTGCAATACGGACATATTTTAAGAGTACCCAAATATTTTATTTTATAATAGTCAGTTCATTAAGACTAAACGGCTCAACCAGCACAGCCAGTTAGGACCAAAAGGGTATCTCTAGCTTTCGACAATTCTCATTGTGGGAGAGTTCTGATACTGTTCTGATTATGTTCGCTACTTACACATTAAACGTTTGCAAAACGTATTTTCCTCACTTCCGGTTTTCCAATCTAAGAATGGAAACAAGTACGCTGACATTTAGTCTATCTGAAATATGATTTCATAACTTAAACGATATTATATATATATATCTAAGTGATATAGAGTGCATAGGGAGAATAATACACTGACATTACATTACTACATTAACATACTAGTACAGCGTGATTTTAATAGCGTAATATATAGTACTAACAAGTTGATTGTCCGCCATGCAAAACGTTACGTTTTTTAGTTCTTTCATAACGCTGCATTCGTCTATTTATGTTTGGTATGAATATTTGTTTTAATTCAGAAAGCTCTCCGATAGAAGTAAAATTGTCCTGAACATTTTAGTGGTAAAAAATTAGCCGTCTACACATCAATAAGAAAGTATGATAATGGACCTTTGGAAACGGCCGAGCACGACACATACGAAATATTGCAGTCTCGGTTTGATTGAGACTGTTCATGAGCGGTAGTGACCTATGCTAGCTACCGCTCACGCCCTCTAGCCCCGGGTTGAGCAGAACTCAATATTCATAAAATCAATAGTACACAATATTAACCATTCCAAAGATGGCATGCATACGGCGGTGGACATGGAGTTATACGCTTCCCCATGTCGTACGGCGTATGGTCCCAGTATCTAATAAAATAAAATGCCCCTAAGAGCGAAATAAACATAATGGAATTTAGTTGGGAGCAGCGGTTATGAAGCCTGCGTATCACAAGTAACAGCGTTTATTTTTCGTTTTCAAAATGTCCGCTGTCTGCTTTTTTGAATATATTTTTGATATAAAACAGATGTCAAACTCAAGGTTAGAATAATTACTCATTTCAATTTCAAGTGAATTTATCATTCTTTCTAAAAGTAATTTTAGTTTCGCATTAAAGGTCTAAATATCAAACCGATATGCCAGATAGTAATTTTTCAGTGATATTTTTTAAATGTCGCATGCTAGCTAAATTTGACGTTATTTCTGACGAGTGACGTTGTCCTTCGTAAATTTTTCAATTTATTAATGTATACTCGGAGTACCTTATTATCTAGAACCTTCACAGAATTGATATAGAGTTATGTTTAAATAATATTATGTGATTATACAACTACATTTACGGAATATATCGCATAGAGAAGTAGTGATGGGGCATCGGTTTTGTCACGAGTTCATAACTTTGCCGGAACTACTTTCTTAACATATTTGTTAAAAAACACACTGGTTTAAAGTTAAAATATTTTTTAATTTATTTAGACAAACATTCATATAGAGTATACATACAGTCTATATAGCCTGTGTCATTTTTTTTTTAATTCCACAAAATTTTGTACAAATTTAGGTTGAATCCTTTTGACTGGTGTCCCCACTGGCTGTATAATTCTCCATTTGATGATTTGCAAAACCATAACAAATTATTTATCAGAATCGATCTTGTAAAAATCACAGATAAGGCACTGATAAAATTTGCAAGAATGTATAATGGTCTGCTGATTCCTTGATAATCTGAATGAAAACACAAAACAATCCACTCCTTCATGCTGTCTCCCTTATGAATTGAACAGAATAGAATAATGTTTCTCTGCTCACATTTTTTTGTTATTTTTTTTTCTGAACAAATTTATTATTATATTTGATAATGATTAAAACTCAATAAAATAAAAACAATGAACTTTTATAACATCTGTTGTTAACTTTATATGAATTTTTTATCAATGTTGTTGTTGTTGTTATAGCAATTGTTGTCGTCTGCAACATACAAAAATGGCTGATTTTTTTAGATGAATACTCCTGGGCTGAATTAAATGCAATGTTAGCTGTGTCTGAGTATAATGAAATAAAAAAAAACGTAATCAACCTGTGTCTGAGGCATCAAATTCAATTAAGGAAAGAGATCGGAAATGAACAAAAATCACGGTTTGAAGCTGTCAACACTGAGAAAATACAAGAATTCATAAATACACAGGAAAACGAAAACACAAGGAGAAAGACACAGGCAGATATGCAATTATTTCGCCAATTTCGAAATGAACAAGGAGAAGATAGGCATATTGAACAGCTTGATATCCCTGAACTTGACCAATTATTTGGAAATTTCATAGCAGTTGTAAAAGAAAAAGTGATCACAGCGAGTATGAGCCTTGAACGACACCTTCGTAAAAAAGGATCCTCACAAGCGGTGAATAACAATCCTCTTTTCTCCCATATTAACAATACAATGAAAGCAAAAATGACCTATCTAAAGTCACAAGGTTATGGGAGCAAGCCAAATGCAGCTGAATAAATAACGGATTTCGACATCGACAACTTGTTTGAGTGTGGGCAACTAGGAATTGAAAATGCTACACAAATAATCAATCTGTTGCATATCACATTCTCTCTTGTAATGGGAATGCGTGGCGGTAGAGAGCAGCACACATTAAAATGGGAGGACATCGAGATACACACCGATGAAGATAGTGACAAATACCTCGAACACTCCAGAGAGAGACAAACAAAAACGATAACTGGTACTGACCACACTAATGTACGCAAGTTCAAGCCCAAAGCAAACAAAGATAACCTGCAGCGCTGCCCGGCGCATGCGTATAACGTCTATAAAGATAACCGGCAACAGTCCTTGATGAAAGGGGATGACCCATTTTTCCTGTCAATTAACCACGTACAAAAACGTACAAAAACGACGACCAGAAACAGCTTGGTTCAAATCATGTGGAATGGGTATCAACCACATTTATGGGCTGTTGAAAAACATGCCCTTGTACTGTAGAAAAATTGAAAAGGACAGAAAAATTACGAATCATAGTGTCAGAAAGCACCTCATGCAGAAATGCAATGACAGGCCTGCCGGCTAACTGAACAATCCAAATTAGTGGCCATAAAAATGTTGGAAGTGCCAACAACTACAACAAAATCAATGAAAAACAGCAGAAAGTCATTTCAACTGCTTTAACTGCCACCAGCATGATCCAGACCACAACGGAAGCTTGTGTGCAGACACAGAGAATTCCAAATTACTTGATGTACAAATCAGATCTACATCAAATGCAATTTCTGAATATCAACCGAATTTAGGCCTATGCTACAGTCAACAAGCTACAAGTTCCAGATTCGAGCAACAATCAATATTCCATGGATCAATAGTCATCCATGGTGGAACATTTAATTGCTTCACCCCTGACATGACGGATCGCAAACAAAGCCCAAGACGTGGTTATAAAATAATCTTACCGTTGAACTTCAGCAGCGATGAGGACGAATGACTAGTATGTGTTTTACACAGTGTCTGGTAGTCTTTTCCGTGTTGACACAAATTATTGACCCACGTCTGTAAATAACAATGCCAAAGCTCGCTAGAGGGCGCTCGTTGCGGAAATCCTATGAATATTCAATAGGTGGAAATTGCAACCACGATATAGGCATGCTTTATTTCGGCTTCATACTTAATTACAGAAAGAATGAATGAATGGTGTTTTACGGCACGTCGACACATAAATAGGTCATATTGTGCGCAAAAATTGATGAAAAATGAAGAAATGAAGTATTAATTAAAAATTAATGTAAATATATAAAGATAAAACTATTAAAAAATAAGGGATGATAAGGTGTTATATAAACTATGTATGTAAATCAACAAATGCCCGTCAAGGGGTATATAAACAAGTAAATATATATAAGAACACATTATAATGATTTATATAGTCTGATCTCTTTTAGGAAATCTAAAACAAGACTAAAAGCTACAGTATCAAATAACTCTTTCATTGTATTAACATTGTAGTACCTTTGACGCATAGGATCAAAGTCTACACATTCCAATAAGATGTGTTTGACCGTTAACAGTGCAAAGCAGGGTATACATTCTGGTAATTGCTCACCTTGTAATAAATATGAATGAGTATAACGTGTAGGCTCCTATCTTTTCAGCTGATTTTAAGGCAATTGAACTTGCCTTAAATTATATTCAGGAATCTGATGATGACCATTTTGTAATCTATCATTACCACGTATTCCTACATGGCTTGGAAGCCAGCAGAAAATAATAACATTATCAATTATAAGAGAATTGTACTTTTCTAAAAGTTGAAGCACGACTGGGTTATCATGTTTTATATTACCCAGTGCTTGAAGAGATGAAAGGGAATCAGAAAAGATTACAAAATGGTCATCATCAGATTCCTGAATATAATTTAAGGCAAGTTCAATTGCCTTTAGTTCACATGAAAAGATAGAGGCCTTGTCAGGCAGGCGGCTCTTTATGCTGTGTTTGTGAACAACAGCTGCTGCAGCTACCTTATCTCCATCTTTAGAGCCATCTGTGTAAATATGTTGAAAGTTACTGTATTTCGATCTAATTTCATTAAATTTGCTTTGAAAGACAGTAGGGTCTGTACTGGATTTGTTATTATTACAAAGATCAAAAATAATTGTTTGTGTTTCCAAAGTCCACGGTGGAATTTGTGGTACTTTGTACTTGGCAATCAAATTTAGGTCGATTTCAGTGTCTCTTAATTTTGGTTTAATACGAAGACCAAATGGTGGAATGGCCTCCGGTTTTCGATCAAAAAGATGTTCACAACTAGGATTAAAAACATTATCGAAAGTTGGGTTTGAAGGGTTAGACTTTAATTTAGTGGCGTATTGAAAAGCTAATTTGTCCCGTCTATGAGACAGTGATGGTTCATTACCCTCAACATATAGACTTTTGGCTGGTGATGTACGAAAGGCACCTAAGGCGAGTCGTAATCCTTGATTATGTATAGGGTCGAGCATCTGCAAGTACGACTTGCGGGTCGATCCATATACTATCGAGCCGTAGTCTAGCTTGGATCTGATAAGAGATCTGTAAAGTCGCAAGAGGACTTTTCGATCTGCTCCCCAATTAGTGTTTGCAACAACTTTAAGTAAGTTAAGATCTTTAAGGCATTTGGCCTTCAAGTATTTAAGGTGTGGTATAAACGTTAATTTACGGTCGAAAATAATTCATGAATATCAGAGAGGGTTGAACCAATTCGGACTCGAAGTTGTCTTATCATCTAAGAATTTCTCTATACAAATGGGTAATCGGCCTCTAAGACCAAGGTCATGAAGATCATTCATAATACCATACTTCCATGCAGTATCATAAGCTTTCTCCAAGTCAAAAAATACAGCGACTAGATGTTCTTTTTTTATGAAAGCTTCCCTAATAAATGATTCAAATCGAATGAGATTGTCTGTTGTGCCTCGTTGGCGCCGGAATTCACTTTGATACTTTGTTATCAGCTTGTTGGATTCCAGGTACCAAACGAGTCTCTCATTAATCATTCGTTCCATGGTTTTACATATACAACTCGTTAAAGCAATAGGGCGATAATTTATTGGGTCCGTATGATCCTTCCCAGGTTTGCGGACTGGAATAACGATTGCTTCCCGCCAAGAATCGTGGAAGTTTCCCGTCACCCAAACCTTATTAAATATATCAAGAAGGGTAGAGAGACAGGATTCAGGTAAATGTTTTAGTAATTGATTAACGATTATCGAAACTCCACCAGTCGCCTTGTCCCCGGTATCACAAATATGATTGTATAGTGAGTATTGTTTAAAAGATACCTTATCACTTGTCTTCAAGAATGTTTCTTGAAGACAAAAGGAAATAGGGTTACGTTCATTTAAAATTAAGCTGATTTCATCATAATTTGGTTTCAAACCTCGACAATTCCATTGAATGATCTTATTAGTTTTACCCATTATTTCGCGCTAAGGCGATTTTTAATTTTATTTTTATTTTTGGTCTTAGATTTAGGAGAGGTCTTAGGAGACTCAAGCAGCGACATCTCCACTGATGATTCCTCCTCCCTAGAAGAAGTCATCTGAAGTGGCACCTCAACTAACTTTTCATGAGAGGAAGGAAGTGGCAGTGCAGCTGCTGGCTCTGAAATTTCCATGAGCTGTTCGAATTTGTTATGCAGCTCAATAGGGCCGTTAGACACCTTTGGCTGCTCCTTGTGCTCCCTAGTTGGAGAAGCACTAGGCTTTCTAACTTCCTTAGTTGGAGCAGCACTAGGCCTTCCAACCGAGGAAGTATTTGGCCTCACGACTGGGGAACTACTAGACTTCACAGTCTTAGAAGAACCCGCTTTCCAATTCTGAGAAATTGACATGCTCTTGACATTGCCAGAGCTTGCCGATTTTGTGTTTGATTTAAAAGAAAAAGTTTGATTAGATGAAAAGTTTAATTTGGGTTTGTTAAGTTGTATTTGTTGACTTTTGTTTGGATTTGATACTGAGGAAGTATTCTTTGTATTTTGAATTTCTGACTGTGGTACGTATTGCGTACCTGCATCCCTGCATTCTGTTTGTGTTGCTTTTGTTTTGAGAATAGATGCGTAAGAGGTCGGACTTGAAATTTTATATTTTTCTTCTATCAATTTTCGTGCTTCTGGAAAGGGAATGTTTTGTGTATATTTAACTGTTATGATTTCTTTTTCTTTTTTAAATTTTTCACATGATTTTGAATTTGCGTGAAGTCCCAGACCGCAGTTGGTACATTTGAGGTCGTTAGGACAATCCGATTCGTTATGCTTGAATGCAGACTCGCCACATTTACCACAACGTTCTTCTTTAGTACACCTGGAGTTGTGGTGCCCAAAGCCTTGGCAGTTGTAGCAACGTAACGGGTTTGGAATGTAGGCGTCAACATGCAATTGCAGATATGCCACCTTTATTGTTTTTGGTAAGACGGATGTTGCAAATGTGAGGATGATAGTATTTGTACTGATATTTTGTCATTCCTCTTGATGGTTATTCGGCGATCCGCAGTTACCAACTGTGGCGCAAGCTCGTGAATATTTCTTCTTCAGGTACTCGGAGAGATCCGGGCACCTGATGACGCCTTTGGATATGTTCAAAGAGGAGTGAAGGTAGCATTTGACTTTTGTGTTTAAAATTTGTTTAATAGTGAGTAAATTATCCGAATGAGATTTTTTTTTCTGTTTCAATAGGAAGAGTTTTGTTCTTTAATTTTTTGATTTGTTTAACATGTCCAGCAATGGAATGGACAGTTTTCTCTATTACAAAAGGTGACATATCTGCAACAGGCCTTTCCCCGTCTTCCGATTCGATAATAAGAAAACGAGGAAAGGACTGGTTAATCACTGGTTCCTCAGTATCAGATTCATGTTCTGTTTTTTTACGTTTATTAGTAGTTTGTGCGTTTTGTGATGCAATGATGGGCGTTAAGAATTCATCTTCCACGCTTCTCACCCACCTCGGAGTTCAACAAGGGGACATTTGCTGTGGATATCCAACAGCAAAATGGACATTTGCTGTGGATATCCAACAGCAAAATGCCAAGCATAGGTAGAAGGTATACTCATATAAAGCTAACGCATCAGACCCCCATACCACCCAGCGGACATAACCCTTAACTAAAAAGTCAAAGAGCCGCACTTATGTTCCGCTCAAAAAGTGGCACGAGTATAGCCATATAGCGTTTTGAAGTACATGATTAGCCCGTGCGCCACCGCCATAAAAGACCCTATCTATATAATGTTTAAAGTAGAACAATATAAAAGGTAAGTAAAATACAGTGTACTGGTACTGTCTGAATAATAAGGTCGGATCTCTTATAGCTTGCGTGACAAACCGATTGATCAGATCGGGCCAAATCTGACCGCCCGTCTAGTTGAAGTCCGGACCAAAGTGGTGTGTTGCAACGTGGAGATAACTACCAGATCTCCACGCCACTCAACTACCAGGACTCCCTTCTCCAACGACACGGGTCGCCACCCACGGTCAACAGGTGGGTTACATTTCGGGGGGTCCTACCCCTCTGCTAAGTAATGAGCAGTCGGTTGATTCTTACCACCCCACTACCGACTGGGGGGTCATTACAGAAAGAAAGCGGAGTATTAGACATTTTAAAATAGATAAGTAAGGGTTTCCCCGTTTCGGGAAAAGGCACATGGTTCAAAATCCATCACGTTCGAGGTAAGAAAACTTGCTTCAAAGTACTGACTTACGAGTTTTCCCTCCAAATCCAGTGATTTCGCTCATTCTGGTAGTATAATATGATTCTTTAATTTATTAACAGTTGATATATGATATCTTTTAATTTCAAATTTACCGGAATGCTGAAGAAAATGTTCTTATGATGCCCACTGTCAATTCAAGAACGATAATCCAAGATGGCGGCGCCCGTCGTATAAGCTGTTTTCGCAATTGCATTTTGTACAATTCGGTGAAATAACTGTTTCTTGCAAGCGTCACGATCACACAGTAATAGTTTTATGATGTATTAATTGATATGTAACAGTTTATTTGTTTACGGACTTTATGTGTCACTAATTAACACACAAGATCTTTAAGGTGGACAGGGTATAACTCGTCCCGCACACAGGACCGACGGCTTCAGATCCCCTTTGAAGGAGGGCATACTTTCAGAGTACCTTGCTCGAGTAACGTACTGTGGCACTGCGCTTGAAAACCCTGGGACATGACCCCACCGGCAATTTAACTTCTGCGACGAGAGTCGAGACTTAATATACTAACCACTCGGCTACTGCAGGTCCACGCTTCATTTGCTTTTTTTTTCAATTATGTTAAAAGCGTACAATATATCATTATTGTTTTGTTTAATTTGCAGGAGACACAGCCACCAAGCCCAGGGCAACAGACTGATAGGGTTTTACACTTATAGGGCCACTTTGAGGACAGCCAGGTGGAAATAGTTAGCTCGGATATTGAGGAAGGCAGTTCAGCGGTAGGTTTATTCTCATTTTAATATTTATCCCAAAGAATTTAGGCAAGTAAAACAGTTCTGTTTTTTAGGCGGATTGCGTAGCGAATCCAGGCTTATAGCACCCTAAAACCGGTTTAACACCCATCTGTCTGTGTACGCATTTTGATTTTTACTTTGTTTACTAAAGTTTTTGTTTTCCCTCATTTTTGAAAAAACAATTGTTGGATACGTTTGAAACTTGGCATACATGTTCAGTATCATTACACCAAATGTTGAATATGAGGCTCTTCAATTGTTGAAACACAAAAAACAGTGTATTAAATCATTTTAGAATTATTTTATTATTACGATTTTGTTTTTCTGGTTTTCAATAACCTCACTGGCGTGGCGCAGTCGGTAGTGCGGCGGATTTGTAACCGGAGGCCCCGAGTTCAATTCTCCGTGGTGCCACTGAGTTTCTATCATGTGTTGATATCACTTTCTGGTATTATGACAACGCGTCATGCTATTGTGACATCACGCCATGCTATTATGATGCGAGTGTTCTCAGAACTGAAGGAGCCTTTTAGTTGCAATGAGAAACAGATTCAGACTGTTTGTATCACTCATTCAGTAATGAGTTTTTCGAAACCAAGAATCACAAAATTCTAAAAAGTAAAATGTTTTAATAGACTGTTATGAATGTTAATCAGTCATAGGTTAACAGTTATTGGAAAGTATAGCAATGTTTATGTATTTGTTTAAGTTGGTTTCTTTATTGACTTTTCAGAACACACAACCAAAAAGTCCAGGGCTGGAGATTGAGAGCCACTTTGAGGACAGCCAAGTGGAAACATTTAGGTCAGACATCGAGGAAGACAGTTCAACGGTATATAAATCCATACTAAATTGTTTCACTTTCATATTCAGAGTGCATATGCATTGAAGTAGGCCCCATGCAATGTTCAATTTAATTATTGTTCATAAAATTGTTTGGTCGTGAAACCAGATGACTTGACTAGTTTTTATGGTATAAATCATTAATATTATTGCTTCATTTCAAGGCTATAACAGACTTTTCTTTTCTGATTTAATGCCATTTTCATTGAATAATATGCACACTGGCAATACGAACTGCATGCCAATTAATATTTATGATAAAAGATAAAACCTGAAAACCGAGTAGTCCCAAATTCAGAAGAAAAAAAAATTCATCAATAATAATACCAAACCGAATGTACCATGCAGGTCATTTAATGCATGTGGACATTTCATATGAAAGTGATTGGTACCAAATTACTCTTCCAAATCGCCTTTAATATTCGTAATCTTTGTATAACTAAAAAGCTACTCAATCAGGGTTACCGTTACCATAAACTTCGTAAAACATTTGCAAAATGTTATTATCGTAACCCTGATCTTCTTTCCAACTATAAAAGTAATTTAAGGACTCTTCTGCGACAAGGACTATCACAACCTGACTTCTATAGTGATGTAATTTTTAAACTTCGTAATATCTTTGGTCATGATCACTTTTATACTATCTTTGTTAAACTTGTTAAAAAGTTTATCAAAAGAGGTTATGACCCTATCATTTTGCAACGTACTGCATGCTTGGTGGTGGACCCTTTTACAGTTTGCCACTATGCTTTCCTCTTTAATTGTACGATGACCGGAAAGGCTGTGGACCTTATGATGACGCATACCTAAATCCCATTTGGACGGTGGCGTTTGATGTTTGTCTATGATCTTTCTTGTCGTTCCCTTAAAGCTTTATTCTCTTGTTGCTCTGGCTTCTGCCAAGTCAATGAGTACCTTCGTTGTGGCTTTCTAGGCTATTGTTTTTTGTATTATATGTACACGAGCATATTTGTGTTTGATTTATATTGCCTATTGATGCTGCCTTGTTGGTTAGAGATTAGATCATGGCGAGGATTTCTTTATTTACACTGTCCTGTTTTAATGGGATGACAGTAGGGTAAATGTGAGGTTTGGTGCACCCTAGAACCGGTTTAACCCCCCCCCCCCCCCCCCCCCCCCCAGTGGCCTACTTTGTCACTGACCTTCCAAGGCGGAAGCCCTACTGTCAACCCTTTTGTGTTTGTGATGTCTTTTGCATTTAATATTAATTTTGCCTTCTTGTTTGTCTGTTTGCGTGTATGTTTCTGTGTTTTGTGGTTGACTGTCCGATCTTTTTATATTTCTTTAGTGCCTTTAATAACCAAAATGTAGGCAAGAGCTCTGTGTTAAGCTCTATTGGGAGTGAGTTCACGCCAGCACAGCTTTAAATATGTGACATTGAGTTATCCGTCATCATAAAAACACGACTGGGCCTTCTTTTGTTTTGGATTGTTAGTAATTTTTACAAGATTTGTAATATCAATTAAGGTTGGACATGTTCGAAAACACCAATACAGGCTCTCTTGGGTCTCTTGTTTTAAGTTGCTTTCTGTTTTGAATTTGCAGAATACACTAGACCAAGTGCAAGGCTGTAGTTTGGAACTGATTTACAGTTTGAGAATAGCCAGGTAGAAAGATTCAGCTCAGAGGAAGAAGAGATTGAGAGCAGACAGTGTATGGTACAGAAGCGGGCAGCGGTATGTTTAGTCAAATGTTAATCGACAACATGTGAGCAAGTAACAGTTCTGTTAAGTTATTGACTTCCTTATTGTCAGGTAACCCTTACAGCGCCAGAAACAGAATAAAGTTAATGATATATGCGGCAGTATAAATCAGATCATCAATAATTTTGGCAAAGCAACCCTTTGTACCGTAAATGGATTATTAAAAATTCAACAAATTAGAATCACATTGAAAAAAACAAACTGTTACATGCTTGTATGCAAAAAATCCTTTTTTTCAGCTGACAAGTGTGTATATACAGTGCCCACATTTTCTGCATCCGACTCCGATTCACTTGAATGTTGTTCAGTGTCGAAGAAAGGTAAAGTAAATAGGAAGCACGTACCGTAAGCACGCCAGACGTTATTGATTGGTCCAATCATTACAAACACAAGCTACCTTCTATATGATAATAATTTAATAGATGGTGAGAACAACAACAAAGGTACACAGACCATAGTGTTTGGGAAAGCTTTGGTGTACAGTTCGAACATATATACTAACTTTTGAACATGTTGGACTATTGTGAAGGACTGGGTATTTGTTTAAATGATGTATTTTCAAGTAACCCGAAGCATGTAAAACTATTGAACAATGGCTCTTTGTTAGAAATCTTTTCTTTCGGTAAAACAAAAAATGGTGATGTTATATCTCGTAACTGTGATATGAGTGCATGTATTAGTAATATAAGTGCATGTATTAGTAAGATGTATCGTGTTCAAGCACAAGACAAGAAATTGAGAGGACTGGCCAGAGAACAGTACAGGATATAAAGTAGCCTAATGCAGAGGGGAAATTAGACAAACTGAAAGAACAGTTGACAGAAAGACCCTGACACAAACACAGGAACGTAATAAACAGTTAAAAGGAAGTTACAAAGAACAGAAAAACAACTAAGACAATTATCAATAAGCATTTAAATGCAAAGAAACTTGCATTCAGAAAATGCACAAGTCAAAGCCAAAAACAATCTGCACAAATCACAAACATTATTTCAGAGAAAAGCAACATATATAAATAAAATGAAATCAAAATTAAAGCGTTCATCCTTATGTGTAAAATGTTAAAAAAACAAGTAGTCCAAAAAATAAAAACTATTGTACAAAGTGATAAAACATTGAAGGAAAAAGAAGAAATCATTGTTGGTCTTCAGTTGAGAAATGATTGTTTAAAGACATCACACCAGCCTAATCCATCCTATAGAAATAGTGGGGGCATAATTATGATTGTTTTTTTCATGCATTGTGAGAAGTACGAGAATTTCATGCAAAATTGGAGATTGGTATGTACTGTTGTATTATGAGGCCCCGACAAACAATTTTAAATCCGATTTAATTATTTCTAAATTTTATGTGTAACAGTACCAGCATGATTTAATTTCAATATTTTTAGTATTGATTTTGGTTCAGTTTAAGACAACATATATTATATTGTTAATTTAATAATAAGGAAGCAGTATACTCCATGTCCACAGCCATATGCATGCCATCTTCGGAAAAGTTAAAATTGTGTACTATTGATTTTATGAATATTGAGTTCTGCTCAACCCGGGGCTATAGGGCGTGAGCGGTAGCTAGCATATTTCACTACCGCTCATGAACAGTCTCAATCAAACCGAGACTGCAATATTTCGTATGTGTCGTGCTCGGCCGTTTCCAAAGGTCCATAATCATACTCTTTTTTACATTAATTGGGTCTTCTAAAATTGTCTCCGAATACAGTCTTTGAACAATAAACTGACCCATCTTAACCAAATTCGATTTCGGTATCCATAGGATGATCGACATGCGTTGTCCAAACTAATGTTTTCTTTCCAATGACACACAGCTAAGTTTGTTTTTAAAATGGACAGTATATCACCACAAGAACCTAGCCTTTTGTCGTGAAAAATGTTTAGTGTGTTATTAAAAGATTCCACTAAATAAGAGTCCATACTGAAAATGTAATTCTGGGGAGTTTTATAAACGTCAAAACTTTTGATTGTCGATAATAAAAGCTGTTTTGCAAAAGGGACTGTTATGATAATACGACTTGGCTCATAATTGTTATCTGAAAAAATACCATACATGGGACATACCGGTATGTGGGACTAGAAAGGATATTTTGTCATGATTGTAATGTTGTTTATTGTGTATTATTTCAGTCTATACATATTTGTTATAATAAAATAAATTGAATTTGCAGATTTTACCTTTTTAATCTGCCATATTTAAGTGTTTCTATTCCAAACAGTAAAATGAACATTTAGCAATTGTAAGAAACATTGCACATTGTAGTCTTATATAAAATTATGTCAGGGCCTCAATAAATATTTTCCACGGTAGAGGATTAACAAGTTTGTGATCGTCTCTAGCTGTAAAATGTCCGTGATCTTTTGATTCTGGTGTGATGTCTTTAATTAATGGTAATAGGAAATTAGAAAATGAAAATGAAAAGCTGAAGAAAGAAAATAATGAGTTATAATTAGCGTAGACTACTTGCAGGATGTTATCCAAGACAAAGATGCAGTTAACGTGTACGATGCAGACACAAATACATACTCTAATGACATTATGGAATGTGCTATCAATCTGACTGACACAAATGTTGCACCAGTCATCAAAGAAGTTGCTCATCCGTGAGGAAAGAACTTCAACAACCTACCTTCACAAACATCTGTAGATAACTTTGTGAACAGAAAAATTGCTTTAGCACAGAAACAGGTCAATGAAGTAGCAGGTCCATCTACTAGCACTACTCTCTACACAGATGAAACTCGCAAGCATGGTCTTACATTTCAGACATATATCATCAGTGACGAACACAATTCATACATGCTTGGACTAAGTGAAATGTCCAACAAAAGTGCTTCTGCCACATTAGATACATTCCAGGCCATTTTGAATGACATTTCAGAACATTGTGAGGAAATGAGTGAAAATAATGACCATGGAATAGGATACAAGTTGTTACGCAACATCAAAAATACAATGTCCGACCGAGCGAGTACTGAGAAAAAAATCAACACTCTTCTTCGCGAATACAGGGACAGCATTTTGCCAAGAGTTTTTGAAAATTTTCTGCTGGTTGGCATGGCCGATGTTTGTGAGGCATTACTGAAAAAGTTTGAGTTAGCGTACCAGCGGCCAGACCAGAGCTGAAAAGGTACCACAAAGCTGAAAGCGGCATGCTAAGGCTACTTAGAACCAGCAGTAAGTCCTTCGCAATGGGATAAGATGAAACAAAATGGGAGTTTTTCTCCCTTGGAAGACATTTTTAAAACATTTTTAAGGGATAAAGAACAATATCATCAGATTTAAACACAACCGATTTAACATGATTTTTATGATAGCAGGCGCAGTCTATTACCATAGTACAGACATACCATATTTTCTGGAAACCGTTCACGGAACAACCAATAACATGCTGAAAGCTGTGTCATTAGATGGAAAGGAATTGTTATATTTAGCTGGTGCAAGGGTTCTAGGACTACTTGTATTAGACACTGATGTCGAGTTTTGGACCTCTTTTAACAGTCCGTAAGTTTACTAATATAATTTCTTATGGATCTTTGATAAGATTCTATTTCGTATCTCCAATAATTACTAATTGGCGATTATTTAGCTTTTCGCAGAATGGTATTCTTTGCGTGTTTGTTTCTGTGTTTTGTGGTTTACTGTCCTCCTGGAATGCTACTTTCCCTGTCCGATCTTTTTATATTTCTTTTTATCTAAGTCTGTAACAAGACCTATCTGGAGGCTTACTGAAGAGCCAGGGAACATACTAGATATCAATAAACATCTCAAAGCACTGATCGACTTCCTGGAAAGTGTGGCAAATAATCTAGATGTAGCATTGCAGTTCATGAAAGGTGAATCAAGTCCATTTGATACAGTTGTAGATGAGAAAGATGTTGTTCTTGCTCATTTAAAACCATTTTCATCAGACCAGGTCTCAAGTTTATTGAGACATTGTTGTAATTGTCTCTCGATAGTATTCATGTTTTTGCACGATAACATATAACAAAGTCGTCAACATATAGAAAACAATCCACACCTGATTGATGCATTTTACTGTACTGTTAAAACTTTATATTAAAAAGCGTGACAGAGAGTATGCTACCCTGTGGAACACCTATCTCCTGTTCATGAACATCAAAGAGGGTTGAACCCATTCGGACACGAAATAGTCTATCATCTAGGAATTTCTCTATACAAATCGGTAATCGGCCTCTAAGACCAAGGTCATGAAGATCATTCATAATACCGTACTTCCATGCAGTATCATAATCTTTCTCCAAGTCAAAAAATACAGCGACTAGATGTTCTTTTTTTTTATGAAAACTTCCCTAATAAACGATTCAAATCGAATGAGATTGTCTGTTGTGCCTCGTTGGCGCCGGAATCCACTTTGATACTTTGTTATCAGTTTGTTGGACTCCAGGTACCAAACGAGTCTCTCATTAATCATTCGTTCGATGGTTTTACATATACAACAAATATAAAAAGATTGGACAGGGAAAGTAGCATTCAAGGAGGACAGTCAACCAGTCAACTCGTTAAAGCGATCGGGGGATAATTTATTGGGTCCGTATGATCCTTTCCAGGTCTGGGGACTGGAATGACGATTAATCGGGGAAGTATCCCGTAACCAAAACCTTATTATATATATGTATATCAAGAAGGGTAGAGAGACAGGATTCAGGTACATGTTTTAGTAATTGATAATGGATATCATCAGGACCAGCTATGTACCAGGAGCCTTTTTAAGGGACTCTCGAAGTTTTTTCAGAGTGAATAGTTTATTGTATTTCTCCAAGTTTTTCGACTCAAGTTCTGCTTCTTCTCTTCTTTTATTTTTTTTTATTTTTCAGAAAATTTGGTTGACAATTTTCAGAAGAAGAATTTTTTGAAAAAGTTTCTGCCAAAGTGTTTGTCATATCTTTGACAGATGTTATATCTCCATTATCTGTTTTAAGATGATTTACAGAACTCGAATTATCTAAATTTGTTTGAGTTGGCCGCAAGTAAAAATTATTTAATGCAGCTTTACGATCGCTGACTGCCTTTTTGCAGTCATCGTCGTATCATGGTTTATGTGGGCGTTTTGGATTTGCCGAGGTTTTTGGAGTAGATTGATCAGCTATATCGTGAAGAGTTTTGTCGTGCTCGACCGTTTCCAAAGGTCTATTATCATACTTTTTTTAATAAAAAGAGCAGTTGCTTTAATTGTTCCTCGCAAAGAGATTGAAACGTAGTTCAATCAACCTTGCGAAGTTTCCATCGTTGCGTTTTTTCGTGAAGTGGAGGGCCGATATTTTCAAGAAATATGCGGAAGTGGTCACTTCCATAGAGGTCGTCTCCAACACTCCACTAAAAATCATCAAAAGCGTTGAATCGCATATTGTTAAATCAATGGAAGAATGAGAGCCTGTAGCAGGATGTAAATAAGTGTGTGACTTATTATCATTAAAAAGACACAAATTGTTTTTGGCTAAGAAATCCTCAATTTTCTTGCCTTTATCGTTTATATCTTTACAACACCAGATGTAACTGTGTGCATTAAAATCACCCAAGAGTATAAAAGGTGATGGCAATTGTGCAACTAGGTGATTTAGATCTTTAGGGTCTAGTAAAGAATGAATGAATGGTGTTTTACGGCACGTCGACACATAAATAGGTCATATTGTGCGCAAAAACTGACGAAAGATGAAGGAATGAAGGATTATTAAAAATTAATGTAAATATATCAAGATAAAAAATAAGGGATGATGTGGTAGCAACACAAACTATATAAGTAAATCAACAAATCCCGAAAACGGGCACATAAAAAAGTAAACATATACAAGAACATATTATAATGATTTATATAATCTGACTTCCTTCAGGAAATCTAAAACTAGACAAAAATCTATAGTATTAAATAACTCGGTCATAGTATTAACATTGTAGTACCATTGACGCATAGGATCAAAGTCTACACATTCCAGCAATATGTGTTTGACCGTTAACGGTGCAAAGAAGGGTATACATTCTGGTAATTGCTCACCTTGTAATAAATATGAATGAGTATAACGTGTATGCCTTAATAGCTATCCTGCACCGGGCTAGGACAACTTCCTCTCAAAAGAATGTGTCTACTAGAAGAGCGCCATTCTCCGAGTAACGGTTTAATTGAATGAAGTTTATTGTTAACTGACAAATCCCAAGCGGCTTGCAAAGAGTTACGAATATATGTGTTAATACAACTTTTAAAATCAGTATAAGGTAATTTGGTATTAGATATATGTAATAAATACTGATAAAGGTGATCCTTTGAGAGCAACAAACACAATTAAGGGAATAAAGCAGCAGACTCGGTTTTATGGAGTCTGTTAATGAGAAGTAATGAAAGAAGCAACACTTCTCACGCCCCCTAGCACCGGCTTAAGAGGTATTCTACTTCAAAGCCACCTATATTGGACTCGTTGGTCCCAAAGGACCAGTAAAAAAAAACACTACTGATTCGTACCACGGGGAGACTTTTTACAGCCGCCACACTGCACTAAACGAACGCTAGTGTGCATGTTAATAAATACTGATAAAGGTGATCCGTTGAGAGCAACAAACACAATTAAGGGAATAAAGCAGCAGACTCGGTTTTATTGAGTCTGTTCATGAGAAGTAATGAAAGAAGCGCTGAACCTAATACTGCCTTAGCAGCACTATCAGCTCTATCATTACCACGTATTCCTACATGGCTTGGAAGCCAGCAGAAAATAATAACATTATCAATTATAAGAGAATTGTACTTTTCTAAAAGTTGAAGCACAACTGGGTTATCATGTTTCATATTACCCAGTGCTTGAAGAGATGAAAGGGAATCAGCAAATATTACAAAATGGTCATCATCAGATTCCTGAATATAATTTAAGGCAAGTTCAATTGCCTTAAGTTCAGCTGAAAAGATAGAGGCCTTGTCAGGCAGGCGGCTCTTTATGCTATGTTTGTGAACAACAGCTGCTGCAGCTACGGTGGACTTTGTGGTACTTTGTACTTAGCAATCAAATTTAGGTCGATTTCAGTGTCTCTTAATTTTGGTTTAATACGTAGACCAAAAGGTCGAATGGCCTTCGGTTTTCTATCAAAAAGAGGTTCACAACTAGGATTAAAAACATTATCGAAAGTTGGGTTTGAAGGGTTAGACTTTAATTTAATGGCGTATTGAAGGGCTAATTTGTCCCGTCTACGAGACAGTGACGGTTCATTAGCTTCAACATATAGACTTTCAGCTGGTGATGTACGAAAAGAAATATAAAAAGATCGGACAGGGAAAGTACCATACAAGGAGGACAGTAAACCACAAAACACAGAAACAAACACGCAAACAGACAAACAAGAAGGCAAAAGCAATAATAAATGCAAACGACATCACAAACACAAAACGGGTTGAAAATAGGGCTACCGCCTTGGAACGGTCAGTGGCAAAGTAGGCCACTGGGGGTTTAAACCGGTTCTAGGGTGCACCAAACCGCGCACATACCCTACTGTCATCCCATTAAAACAGGACAGTGTAAATAAAGAAATCCCCGCCATGATCTAATCTCTAACCAACAAGGCAGCATCAATAGGCAATATAAGTAAAACACAAATATGCTCGTGTAAATATAATACAAAAAAACAATAGCCTTGAAAGCCACAATGAAGGTACTCAATGACTTTGCAAAAGCCAGAGCAGTAAGAGAATAAACCATTAAGGGCACGACAAAAAAGATCATGGACAAACATCAAACGCCACCCTCCCAATGGGCTTTAGGTAGGCGTCATCATAGGGTCCACAGCCTGTCCGGTCATCGTACAATTAAAGAGGAAAGCTTAACAAGTTTAACAAAGATAGTATGAAAGTGATCATGACCTAGAATCTTACGAAGTTTATAAATCACATCACCATAAAAGTCAGGTTTTGATAGTCCTTGTCGCAGAAGAGTCCTTAAATTACTTTTATATTTGGAAAGAAGATCAGGGTTACGATAATAACATTTTGCAACGGTTTTACGAAGTTTAAGGTAACGGTAACCCTGATTGAGTAACTTTTTAGTTATACAAAGATTACGAATATTAAAGTCCTCAATTCGAGTACAAGCTCTAGAAATACGAATAAGTTGAGACACATATACCCCATAAGAAGTTGCTCGGGGAACCTAAGGCGAGTCGTAATTCTTGATTATGTATAGGATCGAGCATCTGCAAGTACGACTTGCGAGTCGATCCATATACTATCGAGCCGTAGTCCAGCTTGGATCTGATAAGAGATCTGTAAAGTCGCAAGAAGACTTTACGATCCGCTCCCCAGTTAGTGTTTGCCACAACTTTAAGTAAATTAAGAGCTTTAAGGCACTTGGCCTTCAAGTATTTAAGGTGTGGCATAAACGTTAATTTACGGTCGAAAATAAGACCAAGGAATTTTGTCTCATCCACTACTGGTATTAGTGACCCATCCAGTGTTGAATGAGGGTCTTCATGATGTTTACGTAACTGACAAAAGTGCATACAATTAGTTTTAGATTTAGAAACTTTAAACCCGTCTAGTTGAAGTCCGGACCAAAGTGGTGTGTTGCAACGTGTAGATAACTACCAGATCTCCACGCCACTCAACCACCAGGACTCCATTCTCCAACAACACGGGTCGCCACCCACGGTCAACAGGTGGGTTACTTTTCTGGGTGTGTGTGTGTGGGTGGGGGGGGGGGGGGGTGTTCTACCCCTCTGCTAGGTAACGAGCAGTCGGTTGATTCTTATCACCACACCGACTATGGGGATCCAGATGATGAACACACATTTTAAATTCACCGAACACTTTAAGTCCAATTGAAGTGCACATTTAAATACTTTATCTGCGTTTATCTTGACAGTATGACAGTGTTAGCGGCCATGTTACCGCTTCGTTTAATTCGAATTGTTGGCTGTTGAATTTACCTCCTTGTTTCAGTTAAATTGTACTTCTATCCAGTTGATATTCATAACTATGACAAGAATTAAATTGTAAATGTGATTTTCTTCGTTTCTTATGATTATATTAAAATCCAAAATGTTATAATTCTTGGATACTTGATGTCGAATAAAAAACATTAGTTTAGAACAGTAAATGGAATAGCCAAATGAAACAGAATAGAATGTTTTCATACGCTTAGAGCCTTTATTAAAATCCTATGCAGTTTTGTTAACTGGAAACATTTGCGTAAAGTTATATAATAAACAGTATAATTAACAGCATATAGAATGTCACTCGAGGAAAAAAAGTGGCAATTTGGTTAAAAAAACCTCGTAATTTGCTTAAAAAAACTCGTTATTTAACCAAATTACCACTTTTTTGCCTCGTGACATAAATTCAGTATCAAATTTATGCTGTTAATTATTCTCTATTTAATAATATCAAAACTCATTTTGTGATAAAGTTTCCTAACTTAAGGGTTAAACATACCGAAACATATTTTACTTCGTATAGGGAAGCTACGCGTCAAGTCATATTATGACGATCATAAATGCGGTAATATGTTAATTTTAATGTTATATATAAAATATATACCCACCATTTCAGATGCCGGTGTTCCCGTATTTAATACCAATTCGGAGATAACTAAATGGTACCAAGAGCACAGAAGACTAAAAAGGAATGCACAGAAAAACGAAAGCACGAAAAGGAGGATTGGAAAAGTTGAAAGTATGTTTTATTTTATATCACTGCTTCGCATATTTTCATCTTAACTTTATATTGAATTGTTTAAAAATATTCGTAATATTTCCATACATTATAATTTAAAATTATGAACTACATATTCAAACCCAGAGATGTCAGTTAATCGTGGTGAGCATACAATCTTCACATTCAACGTACATGTGCGTGCTATTTGCTTTAAAGGGTATTCACTTGATCTGTGTTAATTTCAATTTTCATGTTGAATTTTAGACAAATACATTAACAGAAATAAAAATGCTACATATACATTATATACATGTAGTTTTTATCTGGTAAATGCTTATCATAATTGACATTCTCAACCATCCATTTATTATTCCAGGAAGATCCACAATTCAGGATAAATATCAAATCCGATTTTCAATTCTTCATTTTTTTCGCTACTCTAAAGTACTCATGTACATTCTATACATGTAGTTTTTATCTGGTAAATGCTTATCATAATTGACATTCTCAACCTTCCATTTATTATTCCCGGAAGATCCACAATTGAGGATAAATCAAATCCGATTTTCAATTCTTCATTTTTTTTTTCGCAACTCTAAAGTGAATCTTTATCACACAGACTTAATTAAACATCCATAAAAATAATTAAAAATCCATGACGTGAATAATAATTATTATCACCACGCTTTTTAAAAAGCCGGTGGATGTTGTAATCGCCACCGTCTGTCCGTCCGTCACGCTATCTCCTCCTAAACCGCTTGATGGAATTCCATGATTTTTGGTATGCAAGTTCCTTATGTCAGTGGTGTGTGCGAGACAAGCGTCGGACCTCAGAGTCAAGGTCAGGGTCAAATGTCAAAAACACTAAACAAATCAGTTACAGACGTATAACTATATAGTTTGTGATCACTTATCCATGTCAATTTACTGTTCATAACATGATGCATAACTGAGATGAAGCCAATGTCATGACGGTCACATAGTGTTTTTGACCTTTTGACCTTGACCCTAAAACGTATGTTGCAGACATGCCATGTAGTTTATGGTCACTTATCAATGAGTCATTTACAGTTCATATCATGATGCATATCTGAGATGAAGTCAAGGTCACATGGGGTCAAGGTCAAAGGTAAAAAGCACTAAACATTCTTTTACAGACATATAAACATAAAGCTGAAGTGTGGGGATTTGCGATGATGCACCATCGACCGATAATTCTGGTAAAATGTTATTGTATCTTATATCCAAGACAGACAAAGGGAAGCAATAAGAAGAAATATAAAAAGATCGGACAGGGAAAGTAGCATTCAAGGAGGACAGTCAACCACAAAACACAGAAACAAACACGCAAACAGACAAACAAGAAGGCAAAAGTAATAAAAATACAAACGACATCACAAACACAAAAGGGTTGACAATAGGGCTACCACCTTGGAACGGTCAGTGGCAAAGTAGGCCACTGGGGGTTTAAACCGGTTCTAGGGTGCACCAAACCTCACACTTACCCTACTGTCATCCCATTAAAACAGGACGGGAAAGGAAACGAAAATTGAGGAGCAAGGACAGTATTTCAAAGGATAACAACTTACCAATAACAGATGTAAAACATGTATTCAAAAAAGTACAGAATGGAAAAGAAGCGTGCAATAAAACGTGCAATTAAACGTTTAAAAACGGTTTTGCCATCTACACCAAACAAGCGGCAAGCCGTTTTATCAGCATACTTAAAAGCTCTCCATTAGAATGTCAATTAATACAATCACCAGAAGACATTGAAGAGAACGTTATAGCAAATTCGGTTTTAAAAAACGTGAAAGATATGTTGCAACAAATTAAACAAAAACGCTCACAGAAGAATGAATGAATGTTGTTTTACGGCACGTCGACACATAAATAGATCATATTGTGCGCAAAAACTGATGAAAATGAAGAAATGAACTATTAAAAAAAAAGGGATGTTATAAAACTATTAAAAAATAAGGGATGATATGGTAGTAATATAAACTATATATGTCGATCAACAAATGCCCGTCAACGGGTATAAAAACAAGTAAATATATATAAGAACACATTATAATGATTTATATAGTCTGATCTCCTTTCGGAAATCTAAAACAAGACTAAAATCTATAGTATCAAATAACTCTTTCATAATATTAACATTGTAGTACCTTTGACGCATAGGATCAAAGTCTACACATTCCAATAATATGTGTTTGATCGTTAACGGTGCAAAGCAGGGTATACATTGTGGTAATTGCTCAGCTTGTAATAAATATGAATGAGTATAACGTGTATGCCTTATCCTGCACCGGGCTAGGACACCTTCTTCTCGACGAATGGGTCTACTCTCCAAGTAACGGTTTAATTGAATGGAGTTTATTGTTAACTGACAAATCCAAGCGCCTTGCCAAGAGTTACGAATATATGTGTTTTTTATATATACAACTTTTAAAATCAGTATAAGGTAATTTAACATTAGATATATGTAAACTTAATGCTGCTTTAGCAGCACTATCAGCTCTATCATTACTACGTATTCCTACATGGCTTGGAAGCCAGCAGAAAATAATAACATTAACAACTATAAGAGAATTGTACTTTTCTGAAAGTTGAAGCACAACTGGGTTATCATGTTTCATATTACCCAGTGCTTGAAGAGATGAAAGGGAATCAGACAGGATTACAAAATGGTCATCATCAGATTCCTTGATATAATTTAAGGCAAGTTCAATTGCCTTAAGTTCAGCTGAAAAGATAGAGGCCTTGTCAGGCAGGCGGCTCTTTACGCTGTGTTTGTGAACAACAGCTGCTGCAGCTACTTTATCTCCATCTTTAGAGTAAGTGTGAGGTTTGGTGCACCCTAGGACCGGTTTAAACCCCCAGTGGCCTACTTTGCCACTGACCGTTCCAAGGCGGTAGCCCTATAGTCAACCCTTTTTGTGTTTGGGATGTCGTTTGCATTTATTATTACTTTTGCCTTCTTGTTTGTCTGTTTGCGTGTTTGTTTCTGTGTTTTGTTGTTGACTGTCCTCCTTGAATGCTACTTTCCCTGTCCGATCTTTTTATATTTCTTTAGAACCATCTGTGTATATATGTTGAAAGTTACTGTATTTCGATTTAATTTCATTAAATTTCCTGAGAAATAAGGATGGTGGAAGTTGAACATCTTAAAATAGTCATGTGTCTTAATTGTGAATTAATCCTGAAAACAAAATACACGTAATTGATACTCAGTTTGTATTGATTATTATATTTAATTGTCCAATTTCCAATTAGTTTTATCTAGTTGTTTATTTAAATTTGTCTTGGTGTTGATCACTACCTTGACTATGCAATTTGTATCTGTGATTATTTAAACATTGTATTTGAAATCATGTTATTTTAAAATACCGTGACATTTTTTATTCTACAATTAAAAAACAATATTCATGAAATCAAGCTCAAAAGTTATATATAAAATATATCTGAGTCCATAAACTCTTTTCAGAGTACAAAATAAATATCAATTCTACTCAGATTATAGAATGAATGAATGGTGTTTTACGGCACGTCGACACATAAATAGGTCATATTGTGCGCAAAAATTGATGAAAAATGAAGAAATGAAGTATTAATTAAAAATTAATGTAAATATATAAAGATAAAACTATTAAAAAATAAGGGATAAGGTGTAATATAAACTATGTATGTAAATCAACGAATGCCCGTCAACGGGTATATAAACAAGTAAATATATATAAAAACACATTATAATGATTTATATAGTCTGATCTCTTTTAGGAAATCTAAAACAAGACTAAAATCTACAGTATCAAATAACTCTTTCATAGTATTAACATTGTAGTACCTTTGACGCATAGGATCAAAGTCTACACATTCCAATAAGATGTGTTTGACCGTTAAAGGTGCAAAGCAGGGTATACATTCTGGTAATTCCTCACCTTGTAATAAATATGAATGAGTATAACGTGTATGCCCTATCCTGCACCGGGCTAGGACAACTTCTTCTCGACGAATGGGTCTACTACAAGAACGCCATTCTCCGAGTAACGGTTTAATTGGATGGAGTTTATTGTTAACTGACAAATCCCAAGCGGTTTGCCAAGAGTTACGAATATATGTGTTAATACAACTTTTAAAATCAGCATAAGGGAATTTGGCATTAGATATATGTAAATCTAATGCTGCCTTAGCAGCACTATCAGCTCTATCATTACCACGTATTCCTACATGGCTTGGAAGCCAGCAGAAAATAATAACATTATCAATTATAAGAGAATTGTACTTTTCTAAAAGTTGAAGCACAACTGGGTTATCATGTTTCATATTACCTAGTGCCTGAAGAGATGAAAAGGGAATCAGAAAAGATTACAAAATGGTCATCATCAGATTCCTGAATATAATTTAAGGCAAGTTCAATTGCCTTAAGTTCAGCTGAAAAGATAGAGGCCTTGTCAGGCAGGCGGCTCTTTATGCTGTGTTTGTGAACAGCTGCTGCAGCTACCTTATCTCCATCTTTAGAGCCATCTGTGTAGATATGTTGAAAGTCACTGTATTTCGATTTAATTTCATTAAATTTGCTTTGAGAGACAGTAGGGTCTGTACTGGATTTGTTATTATTACAAAGATCGAAAATAATTGTTGGAGTTTCCAAAGTCCACGGTGGAATTTGTGGTACTTTGTACTTGGCAATCAAATTTAGGTCGATTTCAGTGTCTCTTAATTTTGGTTTAATACGAAGACCAAATGGTCGAATGGCCTTCGGTTTTCGATCAAAAAGAGGTTCACAACTAGGATTAAAAACATTATCGAAAGTTGGGTTTGAAGGGTTAGACTTTAATTTAATGGCGTATTGAAGAGTTAATTTGTCTCGTCTATGAGACAGCGATGGTTCATTAGCTTCAACATATAGACTTTCGGCTGGTGATGTACGAAAGGCACGTAATCCTTGATTATGTATAGCGTCGAGCATCTGCAAGTACGACTTGCGAGTCGATCCATATACTATCGAGCCGTAGCCCTGCTTGGATCTGATAAGAGATCTGTAAAGTCGCAAGAGGACTTTTCGATCTGCTCCCCAATTAATGTTTGCAACAACTTTAAGTAAGTTAAGAACTTTAAGGCATTTGGCTGTCAAGTATTTAAGGTGTGGTATAAACGTTAATTTACGGTCGAAAATAAGACCAAGGAATTTTGTCTCATCCACTACTGGTATTGGTGACCCATCCAGTGTTAGATGAGGGTCTTCATGATGTTTACGAAGTCGACAAAAGTGCATACAATTAGTTTTAGATTTAGAAAATTTAAAACCATTTTTATCAGACCAGGTCTGAAGTTTATTGAGACATTGTTGTAATTGTCTCTCGATAATATTCATGTTTTTTTGCACGATAACATATAACAAAGTCGTCAACATAAAGCCAACAATCCACACCTGGATTGATGCATTTTACTATACTGTTAATCTTTATATTAAAAAGTGTGACAGAGAGTATGCTGCCCTGTGGAACACCCATCTCCTGTTCATGAATATCAGAGAGGGTTGAACCCATTCGGACTCGAAACTGTCTATCATCTAAGTATTTCTCTATAAAAATGGGTAATCGGCCTCTAAGACCAAGGTCATGAAGATCATTCATAATACCATACTTCCATGCAGTATCATAAGCTTTCTCCAAGTCAAAAAATACAGCGACTAGATGGCCTTTTTTTTATCAAAGCTTCGCTAATAAATGATTCAAATCGAATGAGATTGTCTGTTGTGCCTCGTTGGCGCCGGAATCCACTTTGATACTTTGTTATCAGCTTGTTGTATTTCAGGTACCAAACAAGTCTCTCATTAATCATTCGTTCCATGGTTTTACATATACAACTCGTTAAAGCAATAGGGCGATAATTTATTGGGTCCGTATGATCCTTTCCAGGTTTGGGCACTGGAATAACGATTGCTTCCCGCCAAGAATCGGGGAAGTTTCCCGTCACCCAAACCTTATTAAATATATCAAGAAGGGTAGAGAGACTGGATTCAGGTAAATGTTTTAGTAATTGATAATGGATATCATCAGGACCAGCTGATGTATCATGAGCCTTTTTAAGGGACTCTCGAAGTTCTTTGAGAGTGAATAGTTTATTGTATTTTTCCAAGTTTTTCGACTTGAAATTCAGCTTCTTCTGTTCTTTTTGTTTCTTATTTTTCAGAAAATTTGGTTGACAATTTTCAGAAGAAGAATTTTTTGAAAAAGTTTCTGCCAAAGTGTTTGTAATATCTTTGACAGATGTGATATCTCCATTATCTACAGTCTGAATCAAACCGAGACTGCAATATTTCGTATGTGTCGTGCTCGGCCGTTTCCAAAGGTCCATTATCATACTTTTTTTAAGGTGATTTAAAGAACTAGAATTACCTTTACCATTTATTTTCCGGACCATGTCCCATGTCTTCTTAAGAGATGAGCGAGAATTCAGCCTAGAGACGTAAGATCTCCAGGATTTCCTCTTGCTATCCTTAATAGTACGACGGGCTTTCGCACGAAAAACTCTAAAGTTATCTAAATTTGTTTGAGTTGGCCGCAAGTTAAAATTATTTAATGCAGCTTTACGATCGCTGACTGCCTTTTTGCAGTCATCGTCGTACCATGGTTTATGTGGGCGTTTAGGATTTGCCGAGGTTTTTGGAATGGTTTAATCAGCTATATCATGAAGAGTTTTGGTAAAAAGAGCAGTTGCGTCTTCGACATCCTCGAAAACGGAAGGCTTTAATTGTTCCTCGAAAAGAGATTGAAACGTAGTCCAATCAGCTTTGCGAAGTTTCGATCGTTGCGTTTTTTCGAGAAGTGGAGCGCCGATATTTTCAAGAAATATGGGGAAGTGGTCACTTCCACAGAGGTCGTCTCCAACACTCCACGAAAAATCCATCAAAAGTGTTATTAAAAAGACACAAATTGTTTTTGGCTAAGAAATCCTCAATTTTCTTGCCTTTATCATTTATATCTTTACAACCCCAGATGTAGTTGTGTGCATTAAAATCGCCCAAGAGTATAAAAGGTGATGGCAATTGTGCAACTAGGTGATTTAGATCTTTAGGGTCTAGTGAAGAACTAGGTGGTAAATATAAGGAACATATTGTTATGACTCTGTGCATAGTAACAATGACCGCAATAGCTTGCAAATTTGTTTTCAAGTCAACAGGTCTGTGAGGAATGTTTCGATTAACGATTATCGAAACTCCATTAGACACCTTGTCCCCGGTATCACAAATATGATTGTATAGTGAGTATTGTTTAAAAGATACATTATCACTTGTCTTCAAGAAACATGTCTTCAAGAATGTTTCTTGAAGACAAAAGGCAATGGGGTTGTGTTCATTTAAAATTAAGCTGATTTCATCATAATTTGGTTTCAAACCTCGACAATTCCATTGAATGATCTTATTAGTTTTACCCATTATTGAGCGCTAAGGCGATTTTTAATTTTTTTTTTTATTTTTGGCCTTAGATTTAGGAGAGGTCTTAGGAGACTCAGGCAGCGACATCTCCACTGATGAATCCTCCTCCCTGGAAGAAGTCAGCTGAAGTGGCACCTCAACTAACTTTTCATGCGAGGATGGAAGTGGCAGTGCAGCTGCTGGCTCTGAAATGTCCATGAGCTGTTCAAATTTGTTATGCAGCTCAATAGTGCCGTTAGACACCTTTGGCTGCTCCTTGTGCTCCTTAGTTGGAGAAGCACTAGGCTTTCTAACTTCCTAAGTTGGTGCACTAGGCTTTCCAACCGAAGAAGTAGACTTCACGACTCGGGAACTACTAGACTTCACCGTCGTAGAAGAACCCGCTTTCAAATTCTGAGAAATTGACATGCTATTGACATTGCCAGAGCCTGCCTATTTTGTGTTTGATTTAAATGTAAAAGTTTGATTAGGTGAAAAGTTTAATTTTGGTTTGTTTAGTTGTATTTGTTGATTTGTGTTTGGATTTGATACTGAGGAAGTATTCTTTGTATTTTGAATTTCTGACTGTGTTTCGTATTGCGTACTTGCATCCCTGCATTCTGTGTGTGTTGCTTTTGTTTTGAGAATAGATGCGTAAGAGGTCGTACTTGAAATTTTATATTTTTCTTCAATCAATTTTCTTGCTTCTGGAAATGAAATGTTTTGTGTATATTTAACAGTTATGACTTCTTTTTCTTTTTTGAATTTTTCACATAATTTTGAATTTGCGTGATGTCCTAGACCGCAGTTGGTACATTTGAGGTGGTTAGGACAATCTGATTCGTTATGCTTGTATGCAGACTCGCCACATTTACCACAACGTTCTTCTTTAGTACACCTGGAGTTGTGGTGCCCAAAGGCTTGGCAGTTGTAGCAACGTAACGGGTTTGGAATGTAGGCGTCAACATGCAATTGCAGATATGCCACCTTTATTGTTTTTGGTAAGACGGGTGTTGAAAATGTGAGGATGATTGTATTTGTACTGATAATTTTGTCATTCCTCTTGATGGTTATTCGGCGAGCCGCAGTTACTTACTGTGGCGCAAGCTCGCTGACAATTTCGTCTTCAGGTACTCCGGAGAGATCCGGGCACCTGATGACGCCTTTGGAGATGTTCATAGAGGAATGAGGATAGCATTCTACTTTGGTGTTTAAAATTTGTGTAATGGTTAATAAATTATCCGAATGAGATTTTTTTTCAGTTTCAAGAAGGAGAGTTTTGTTCTTTAATTTTTTTATTTGTTTTATATGTCCAGCGATGGAATGAATAGTTTTTTCAATTACAAAAGGTGACAAATCTGCAACAGGCCTTTCCCCGTCTTCCGATTCGATGATAAGAAAACGAGGAAAGGACTGGTTGATGACTGGTTCCTCAGTATCAGATCCATGTTCTGTTTTTTTACGTTTATTAGTAGTTTGTGCGTTTTGTGATGCCATGATAGGCGTTAAGAATTCACCTTCCACGCTTCTCACCCACCTCGGAGTCCAACAAGGGGACATTTGCTGTGGATATCCAACAGTCAAAATGCCAAGAATACGTAGAAGGTATACTCATATAAAGCTAACGCATCAGACCCCCCATACCACCCAGCGGACATAACCCCTTAACTAAAAAGTCAGATTATAGAGATTGCGATGTTGTCAATTAAACTCCCATTAGTATCACAGTAGATCACATTAGATAGTAAAGTATCAGTGTCTATATGAATTAAACATTAACAAATGCATACCTATTTATTTTAAAACTCACATACAAGTAATCTCTCCGAACTAAATTTAAAATTATTGTAAGGAGGGGTGGTGGTGGAGCACTAGCGGGGCACTATGGTGGAGTGGGGCACAAGTGGATCAGAGAAGAAGTGGGTGGACTGGGGGTTTGAAAAGTATATTAAACTGAGAAATGTTGTTTTTTGTTGTTGTCAAACAATTTGGTCTGAGGTATAGCGGATAGGAGGATAGGGGGATCTCTATCTTTAAGCGTTAATTCATTAGCGCATCCAGTGGGAGGGGACCCCCTGAGATTTAAAAATATCATTCGTGACATTATACTGTTATATGTCAAACAATAAACAGGCCAGTAAAACCAATTGGAATTTATTCCGAGACATATTAATGCAGCTTGACATTGCGTGGAACAGTTTTCTTTAATGATTATCCACAGTAGACAATGAAAACTACCAATAAACATGTAAGACAAGTTCGATTCAGTAATTTAAAAAACATTGGTTCAGCAGTTTTGTTTCAAAATGGTTTTCCAATAATCCAACATCATCAACAGCTTCGCTGCGGGTTCGGCGGAATTTTCGTCATTTTCAACACATGTAAGGTTATAGACAACGGCAAGGCCGAAACTATTTTTGAAGAAGCTAGAAAGGTAGTCGAGAAGGACTTAAACAAAGACGGGTTTTCTGCGTTTGGTAGTGACCGCTGTGTTGTTACGATTCGACAGAAGTCAAGTGTGTTCACAAGATTGAATCTATGATGCCCTGAAGTCAGTAACACAGCTAGCCATAACATTTGAAAGAAATGACATCGACCGATAGACAGAATGCTACATTGAATGTCCTCTTATATTTGAAGACGACCCCAGGTATGAACACCAAGAAGGTCGCCAAGCTTCTAGAAGCTCAGAACATCAGACTAACAGGTCGAATAAGATGTAGAGGTTGCTTCCCTTGAACAAACTGAACACCAGTTGATAGATAACATTGCAAACATTACCGGCAGAATAGAGAATAGAGAACTAGTCAACGCCATGGCCGCCTTGAGCAACACAGAAGACACGAGCATATTCACCGGCAATGACGAAATTGAGGTGCTGGCAGATGATTGATATTGTTCTTGTGGAGTGGGAACATTTTAAGAACATGGTGTTAGGCCTAGACAACGGACCGTCTGCATTGTTGAAAATGATACATCGGATAAAGAAGACAGTGAACTTTTGTCCCAACATAGAACGGTTATACTCTGTGGCAGCAGTTCTGAGCACAGCAGAGGTAGAGAGAGTATTCTCAGATGTGAACATGACTTTTTGTTACCGATTCGAGAAATAGATTACAAGTTACCAGCACCAACAAACGCTTGATGCTACAAAGAAGTGCTGAACATTGAGATACTGCTAGAGCTGTGGTCAGAAATGTGTTTGTTTGTATGGCGTTTTACGTCATTTTCAACACATGTAAGGTTATATATGACGGTCGGTCTTTTTTGTGGTGGAGGCAGAACACCCACATTCCTGGGTAGAACCAGTACTATACAACTCCCGTCATCCGTAAAACTCGACACGTCCTCACTTACAAGTCGCTGTGGCGTAAAACATCAAAGAAACAAACAAAATATTACAAATAACATAAAAGTTAATCCATAGTATAATTGTAATAACACTTTAATTAGTTTGCTGCATGGCAATATTGCTCAAACTGCAAAGTAACAATTGTGTAATACTACTACCACCACATCAAATTAAGTATTTACTATATTTTTACTCAGCAAAAAAAGGCAAGTATTAGTTATGTACATTTATCGAGACTACATTGCATTCTAAGAACGTTGTTAGAGGAATATAATAACAATGTACAATGAACATTGTGTAAAGCTACCACCACGTCAAACTAAGTACATTTTAAATTTTATTTGTATTCACCCCATACACAAAAGTAGATCTAGATGATTGATGAAAACTCATTCGCAAACATTATACCATAAAAGCGACGTTCAGACACCATAATAAAGACATTTTTATTAATTTTGATCGTTACGAGTAAAATGTCCTTTTTGTGGGATTTACTCTGCCCTTTGTAAGGCTGGGGGAACGCTAGTTGCGCAGTGAAGTAATATAACTGCATTTACAACCGCGTATTATTCTACTACGAGAAAATGTTTATCTCATTATAGTGGTATACATGTTGTGGTTTTCTGCATGCAAAGTGTGCATAGACATGAACGGGGGAAAACGTAACATGTGTTACGTGTCGTGTATATGAACAAAGGATATACAGTACAAAATAACTATTATTATAAGAGTGGGAATAGCTATAAAGCGTCTAATCATAAATGATCACCCTCAGGACAACGCTATGAAACATTTCTTTCTAGATGTTGTTTTATGAAAAATCACAATAAACGGTGAATATAATAGTTAACGAATCAGACTGAAATGAAATTATAAGCTATGATCCCTTACAACTGGCGTGACGAATCGGGTCAATCTGACATCCCGTCTAGTTGAAGTCCTAAATTGGAAAATCAATAAGGTGTAAACACCCAAATTAACTCTAAAGCTTATTTGACGCTCTGCCTTAAGGTCATATAGCACGTATGTTGATGAGCGAAATTCTTCTCGTTTTAGACACAATTTAATACCAAAGTCATTGATACCGTATTGTATTTTACCAGAATTATCCGCACTTTTATAATTAGAATATCAGTCTACTTTAGTTTCATTTCTTAGATGTTCCAGTTAAAATGTACGGATAATTCTGGTAAAATGCGTAACAGAGTCATGGTGATTGTCACACTGTTGTATATGGTTGTGTAATGTAATGAATCGTGCTGTGATGACACAAATCTCAAATCAATTTCAACAATCTGAGAAAGTGAAGGTTAATATAAATACAATACACCGACAGAGTTCAACAATTATAAAATAGGTTGCATATTGATCAAAAAAGTCTTTAACTTACATACATGGGAATAAATTGGACTATTACCGTTAGTCACAATGCTTCATTGAAGTCTCAGTGTTATCTAACGCATTACACATGTGTCCACTGACCAATACGTATGGTTGACTGAGATAATATAAACAATAAACTATGTAAAGCGTAAACACTGCATTGTGTAAAATGTAAACAGTGCACCCAGAACGCTACCAGTGAAACACTGGTTTTGGCAATATTGATTTATAAGATAGCCTTTTGATTACAACTTTCTTTACACAATGCTCTTCGATACTCTTAAAAACACCCTTGCGTTTGTTGTTGTTTTTTTAAAAAAAACGACTGATGAAAACCACGCCTGAGTTTGAATCTCAAACACCACAATCATCAGCAAAATCTCGTCTGTTTTGTGTACTCTGCCTACGACATTATACTATTAGACAAGTGCGTCCATAAGAAATAGTTGACAAATATTTGACAAGTATTTTCCCAGAGACCTTGAGTAGCTATCGGTCGAGTTACATTCAATGGAATCAGTATCTACCTGATCATTGTCTAGTTTGGAACTTTCGTTTCCATTTTTGTTATGACCTTTGCTTACAATACTTTTGTTAAAATCATATTTCTATTTCTATTTTAGTTTAAGGTAACGCATTATTTATCACTAAACTTCATGAGTTCAGTGGCAGCTTCGTCTGCTGACGAAAAAGAATCGAACCTGTTTGTAATTGATGAATAGTTTTCCACTAACAGTATGGACGCTTCGGAACTATGCCTCTTCTTTGAGAGTTCCAACCTCTATGTAGATGGCGAACGCCAACGCCTGGCGGTATCTGACGTTACGGGACGGTAATTTGGATTTTTTTCATTGGCTACCGCGACGAAGTAGTTTACGGTGTACCACGTATCTGGAATGGGGACTTCACCCAGTAAATACCAGAACATTTTCACGTTTGTAGTGTTCAAACACTCACCGGTCGATGTAAACACCGTGGTCGGCGTTTGGAAGGCCATGTCATTTTGTCCATTGACAAATATATACATTAGACTGCATGCCATCTTCGGGATGGTTAACATTTTGTACTATTGATTTTATTAATATTGAGTTCTGCTCAACCCGGGGCTAGAGAGCGGTAGCTAGCATATTTCACTACCGCTCATAAACAGTCTTAATCAAACCGAGACTGCAATATTTCGTATGTGTCGTTTTCGGCCGTTTCCAAAGGTCCATTATCATACTTTTTTTACATGCCTTTTAATTACATTACCTACGGCCATTACAGTCCAAACACTTGAATAAGCGCCAATAATTTGCAGCACCAAAACATGCTCTTTCATAACTTGTTGACATACACTGTATACGGTGCCGAAGTGTGTGAGACATCCAATGACCAACGTTACATGTTCTCGTTGTCACACAGTTGACCAGACTGCATTAAGCAGGCATTCCCCAATCCCTGTTGATTGAAGTTCCGCATGATGTCTTCTACGTAACGGCCCATTACTTCAGCAATGACACTATTTACACTCGGAAACTGAGATGGACATGATGATGATGAGGGAGCAAATGAAACTTTGGTGAGGGATTCTCGTTGCACTGCGGCTTTCAGAGTATTTGTTGGAACTGGCGGCGTAAGAATTGAATTATATAAATGACCAACACAAAGATAAGTTATAAGCGTATTTATATGTGTTCTGCTTACATAAAACCTGGTTTAAACACTCAGCGGCCTTTTTGCCACTGATCGTTCCAAGGCGCTAGCCCTATTGTCAACCCTTTTGTGTTTGTGATGTCTAATTTGGCAGTTTGTTCATCTTTAAAGTTGTTCTTTGTTTCTGTGTGTGTTTGTGGTTGACTGTCTTCCTTAAATGTTACTTTTTCTCTTCGATTTTTTTATCCGTATTTATTATTAGCATTCCATACAATAACCGAAATGCACCTATTACAGAAATGAATATGTTTCGCCAACATAAATACATTATTAATAATAAACAATAACCTGGTAACCTAATGTAGAAATCTACGTTCGGTACACATATATTTACAACAAAATCGCTGTAATGAAAAATAAGAATTTAATATCAGTTTTCCTTGATGTACTTTTCCTTAGTTTGAGAGCATCATAGTAGAATATAAATAGGGACATATTTGGGCTAAAGCTCAATGACGTCACATACTGTGTGACCCTTTCAATACGATGTCCGACATAATAAACCTACACTTTTGTAATATATACCGTGTAAGTAATGAAGTGTTTGTCCGAAATCATTGACCGTTTGAGTTTATTTTTTGGAACTAACTATATGTAAGATCGAGCCCTCTTTCGCTAAATTTACGACTGTACAAAGTAGAAAAATTACACCGAGCAGTTATGATGAAATTGGTAGCAAATTGTATTGACTTAATTGATGAATAGCGATTATGATGTTCATAGCTAGTATGCCTTACTTATGCATGCATAATTATGATTTGATTATTTCAATAGTTTACACATATATGTGTAAAACCGAGTCTGCTGGTTTATTCTCTTAATTGTGTTTGTTGCTCTCAAAGGATCACCTTTATCAGTATTTATTCCTTGCAATGTTGGTTGTGCATGTGAATGAGAAACATTACGTATGGCAATTCAGATGTTGATAATGTCTACTTCCTGTTATGAATTTGTATTCAACGCCAGGTGATGTCTTTCGCAAGTGAGTTACCAAATATGTTGTGCTGCAGGAGCGCTTGACCAGTTACCAAATATGTTGTGCTGCAGGAGCGCTTGACCGTAACATTGCATATATTACAAACTGCATCATTGCCTACTTTTAAACTTTTTAAGCTCAAAGTGATCCTAAACACCCTATTTTGCTCTTTTGTTTTTTTACATTTCTCAATCACTTGAATCGGCCATGCTCGTCTGACTACGTGGTACCCAGAACTACATATAATCGAACACCAGATATTATTGCATGTGTGTCAATTTTAATTTTTGACGGTACCCACTTCCCAATATGTATATTTACGATTGTATTATAAACACCGGAACCATACAAAGTTAATAATATATCATAGTCACAGATTAGGATTTACTTACATAAACCGGTAAGAATCGGCATGCTAAAAAATATCACAGTACGTATTATGTTGAGGTCCGTATCACAATACACCGATAATACCGTGCAGCACTAATCCATTGTCAGATACAGATTGTTACACAGGTGGGACGTTGAATGTTGGTTTATCTAGCATGTAGATGCATTTCCTGAGAAACAGACTTAATATTAAGCGAAAACATTAAAATGTCAAATTGAAACGTTAAATAGACGAAGTTCATCAACCTTCAGTCATGGTCATCTGTAGAACCAATCTGGTTAATTTAGATTTACTGCCCAATATTCAACTGCAATTCAAATGTGTGTATTTATTTTCTGAGATTCAGACTTAAATGCAAAAAATGTGAAAATGAAGAAGTTAACGACCTGTAAAATCATGGTCAATGTCATCTGTTGAAACCATATGAATTGAGTTGTTTTACCTAATTTATAAATACAATTTGAGCTGGTTAATCTAATGCATGTATTTACTGTGAAACAAAACTAAATGTAAACGTTGACATCTTCCCCGTTGACGGAAAGTTACAGGTCGCTGTTTGTACTTCGAAAAGGTGAGTCAGTAAAACACGTCTCCCCATCTTTTCTTCAAAGACATGACAAACACCATATAAAACATATTAACCGGAATTTAAAAAAAAAAAAACTATTTTTATTCTGTGATTACCGTTTAATAACTTTCATTTGCTTTTGATTTTACAATCAAAATATAAACATTATTATGAGTATATATGATTATATATTCCAATTCCAATTATTAATATCGAGATTAGCATAATAAAAATAATACATATTTAATGTTTAAAGAGACAACGGTCTGTGATGTCTTATACACTTCACAAATATAGAAAATCATCAACTACCTGAACTGATTTATAAAAAAACACACATCAGCAATTTAACTTATTTTTCGTATTCTCAAACAAAATTAGTTAATAAATTTGTGTTTAGATGTCATAAAAGTCCACACTATTGGTATGCATCCCTTTAATTGAATTGAATTGGGGTTTTAAGGCGCACCAACACATGAAAAGGTTATATGGCGCCTAGCAGGCATGAACATGCCAGGCTCATCTTCCATGTACATCGAGATAAAATATGGAAAATGGGCCTAGAACCTTCTCACCCTGAACTGCAGAGTTGCTGCAAATTCTATCGTAGAAACTCCATTTACGCTGGAGCCACGTTATTGTTTTTCTGCCACTGCTCTTTTGATGCGAGCGAGATGGCACCCGAAACAATGCAGGGATCATGATGAAGACCTTTAATGAACATGAACAAAAAATGATAAAATGAACATGAATTTGGGGGGATTCTACCCCTCTGCCTACCCCTCCAAAGGGATCTGCAGTAGCCGTATTCTTTGCCCCGTGACCAAACGGGGCCCCCGGCAACCACACGGGGCATCCCTTTAATGTTTGATATATAACCAGCAGAGTTACAGTTTATAGAATAAAACAAACAACCCTGTCAAAAATTAAATAGAACAAAAAAAGCCATTCAATAATTTTATTTTGAATCCCAATTAACATATTGATATATACGTATCTACTTTGTGTCTCTGCAAGTAACAAAGTATACATACACTAGAACATTTCAAACTTGAACTTATAAAAAATTATACAGAAGCTGGAACATTTCAAACTTGAACTTATACCGGAATTATCATATAATGCATACTATAATTTAAAAACGCATTCTACATTTAATCATTCATATACACAAAAGTTTAACATGATAATATCCTCATACAAATAAACACATCACAAAACTTGAACAGATCAAGACAGTATAAAAATCCTTTTCGAAATATATTAGTAGCTTTGTTTAAAAACAAATAATTATATTTACATCTTACACATCTATAAATAAAAGCTTTATTTTAAAATGACTCATGGCATTTTAAGTATTCGTTTAAATTATCACTTTCATTTATTAATCCAAGTCTCATTTTGACTTTAAACCTGCTTGCATATATTTAAAAAAAAAATGTGTTCATAGGTATAAATGTATTAATGGTGCATTATAATAAAACATATAGGAAACATGGAGAAAAAAGTTCTATATATACATATCTACTTTGGGTCTCTCTCCAAGTAACAAAGTATACAGAACTAGAACATCTCAAACTTGAACTTATATACAAAAACTAGAACTAGAATCTCAAACTTGAACTTGAAATTCAATACAGCACTTATAATAATTCAGTTCACATATTTAAATCTTCCTTATATCTACTGAGTTTACAAATCGTTTTTGCCCGTCTTCCTTGTAGGTGACCTTGTACACGCCTGAGGAGAGAAAATAAAACATTATTATATTAATTATAAATTGATAAAATGTTGATTTTGTATTAATAAATATTAAATTCATTTTTATATTCATAATGTTGTCTGTTTATGTAATGTTATGTCTAATGAAAGATGGAACACACATTGCCGAGGCCTATCAAGAGTCAGTTAATTAACCTAATTGTCAGCTGTTGTGTCCAGTGCAATCTATGTGAAAATCAACATCACAGAAGTGCTAAATTACTATATTATTCCAGTCCAATAACAGGACATCAAAGAAAAGAGGGCTTGAAGCCACTCTACTGGTAAAACAACCATTAATAATAATAGAGATAAAGTGATGCAAATCAGTGACACGAGGTAAAAATTGAAAACTATTATCTAAGTTCTTTTTCTCATAAAATGCTATAAATTTGAAGTAACTAAAATGTTATAAAATATTATGTTTGCTAGCTTAAGAATGTGCTTTATTTCATTAGCTGCAGTTTGACGAAGGAAAAATTCTTTTATTAATCTACAAAATTTTTCATCCATTCCCTCGGCCCTGTTGTGTAGAAACACATAACTAATTATAGTCAAACTTGCGTATGCAACCACGTGCAATAAGCAGCCAACTACCAGAAGTAAACAGATTTTACGTAGTGGTATGTCAGTTTTCCTTCTTTATGTTGAGAGCATGAAGCGGTCATTGCTCTATGCGACCACAAGTCAACAAGCAATTATCATTGAAAACGACCATGTTGAGTTTTTCCCTTGCGCAGTTGCTAAATACAAGTTTAACTGTTCACTTTTTTCATACACTTCAGATGCTACAAAAATGTCACGTTTACATACCTGCCACGGCAGCTGTCACTACAGCAGGGTACCACTCCGACCAGGCTGGGCTTGTGTTCCGCCAAATTGCCATTACATCTTCACCCACGACATAACTGGTCTGTAATAAAATAAAAGAGTATGCAAAGGGGAACCATTAAAGAAAGAAATCATCTAACTACAAGACTGTGGATGTTAGTTTCAGCTTACAAGGAATTAATGTAAGACATATTACGCTTTAGACATATTACGCTCAATCTTAAACAGGGATTATCAACTTTTATGCCGTGTTTGAGTGTATAAATGTACCGCCAAACTTGTGTTAGTTCACCCAATGCATTGCCTGAATCCAATTCAAAATATTGAATAGGTGCAATTTGATGACAAGGTTGTAGATACCAAATATGCGGAATAATAACAACATGTTCGGTAATAAAATTAAGCATGCTAACAGATGAATTGAATGTTGTTTAACGGCTCATCAACACAGTATAGGTTATTTAGAGCCGCCCCAGAGAGAGGGGAAGGATACATAGGAATCCGGGAACCTGCCCTACTCTTATTATCGAATAGATTCCTATGGTTCTTTAACGTGCTCGGAGGATAGACCGATACACGGGACCGCCCGGTTTACGTCCCCATCCGACGGACGGGGCTAAGGGAAAGTGTCTTGCCCAAGAACACACCGACGGAACGCTAACAGATGAGAAGGAAGCAAGAAATGTTTTAACTGATATTTATCAAAATTGTTAAAGTGTAGATTAAAATGTTTTGAAGTATTTATCAAGCACTGAAATAAGCATCACGATTTCTATATTTATCCCGTACCATTTAGACCTTTAACATGTCTGCATACATTTTGAGTATTAATTTTAAAATTGGTTTAAATATAGTATTGGTGCAAAAAAATCAACAGTTAACAATTTGCTTTATAAATTCTTATAATTTATATTAATGACTGCACAAATGGAAGTTGTGTAGAAAAACTAACTGGACGCTGTAAGTTTTTAATAAATAAAGATTGCCGTCTTGGCGTTTGTCCCTTTAAATGAATACATACATTTAAATAAGCGTTTGAACTATGGCATCTTAAAGCTGCTTTAGCCGTTTTTAAGCTTATAAAACACAAAATAAGTGTGTTGACAAACATAACTCAACTATATTTAAATAGGAACTCAATAGAACAAAAAATAAAGTACCACTTCATGGGATTGAACTCTAAGCCCACACTGAATTTACACTTGCGCAATTCTGATTGAGCTACATGTGATAGTTATGAGATGCACAACATACTGTTATCAAAACCTTATTCGCTAATGGATATCACAGGAGCAACAGAAATGTAAATTTTGAAGTCCAAGCAATATATTTATATTTTTCAAACGAACAGATTTATTACTAAATACTTATTTGGGTCGATGCTCAGGTTTTCATTTCTCTGAATAAAAATGAGTTATTTGCTTATACTCAATATATGCTTCTCAATACATGCTTCACTTACGGACAATGTCTCTTTAAAAAGAAAAGTAATATTTACAACTACTCTCTTTCTGATCTGCCTCTTTTCTGTCTTCTCTTCATCAACAATTTCCGTCTCCTGCCTTTGAACCTTCACAGTCTTCTCTTTCTCTGGCTACAATACCAACACGATTTGCTATTAACAGAATAACACCACTAAAAGTAAAATAAGTTGGACACAATTGGGGTTAAGTGTTAATGAGTCTTAACAATTCTTAAATGAAAAATAGCAAATTGAACCGAAGAACAAAATCGTTTTATGAATGTCCATAAGTAATGCATTTTCTTTAAGTTTAAATTTTGTATATTAATTAAAATGCAAATGAGGTTAAATCTTGTACAAGATGGTGTTTGTTCAAAATATAAAGACTTCTATTTGAGAGAAACACTGGAAAGGATTCGGCCTTTAGTCCTTTAAATATATATATAACTGTAATGGATATGGCATTGTGTCAAACAAGCTCATTTTTGAAATCCCAGATATCCCTGTAAACAGCAGTAGAACACTGTACACACACCTGCAGTCTTTCACAGCTTGGACGAAGTTAAATTTCGGCTTCTTCGCTGGTTTTTCTTGAAGAAAGTCCTAAAAGAAAAAGAAACAACATGGTGAAAACTGTAGCATGGTGTAGGTATGTGTATATATACATATGTGCAATGGGTAAAATAGTTTGTGATGTCGTTTACTTTTATTATTACTTTTGTCTTCTTGTTTGTCTGTTTGCATGTTTGTTTCTGTGTTTTGTGTTTGACTGTCCTCCTTGAATGCTACTTTCCCTGTCCGATCTTTTTTATATTTCTTTCAATATTTGGAGTAATAAAAAACAAAAAAACATGGTGATATAACTTTAGGGTTATTTAATTATTGAATATTTCCATACCTCATCTAGCCTCTCAAAACTCTCCATCTTGAATTCTTCACTTGCGAAGCTCGAGTCTGACATGTCACCGTCACATCCACGCTGAAAATTAAATAAATAATTATCATATATGCCATCTAGTACAATAAAGATCATGGTATCAAGAACTAAATAATAGTTCAAGTAACAGATGCTAAATATCAATGAATAAAATAAGTTATCGTAATGTTATATGCTAATAAACCATCCAATCAAAATCTTTGTTGAATAAGAACAGGAACACACATTTGTTCGTCTAAGCAATTTTTATTAAATGACTTGGATCAGTTTCTTATTAGTTACAATGAAAAAACTTACTGCCAAAAAAAACCTGCCTATTAAAACTGTAAGTCACTTTCTGAGTAGATGCAAGCATATGGTAAAAATTGAGGAAAATGGTCCTACAAAAACCACAGCTCCCGATTGACCAATATTTAAAAATACCTTTGTCTGCGGGCAATCTGGATCCATAAATGAATCGTCCTGCATAGAACTATCACTGTCAGCAAACGTATAGATGCTCCTTTTTCTATCTCTTCTGAAAATAAATAAATAAAAATATAATTCATTTTGAATATGTGTGCATACTGTTGACAACTTATGTTTATATTTGACTATTTTGTATTTTTAAAATAAGATTACTTTGGATTGTAATATATTATTGGGTTTTAACTTCAAATGACTAAATTACCTTCGGCAGACTTATCAACGGCATGTCTGAAATATGAGGTCCTGGCTGTGGAACATATAAAAGTCTTGGCTGTGGAACATGTACTTGTGTGGCAGCAGTCTGAAATAGCAAAATCCTTATTGTAATAATTGTGCAAAACTTTTGTGTTAACTGCACATATATGACTAAATAAAAATGTCACGTATTAAAATGTTGACTCATTTAACCTTAGACCTCCAAGTTTGAACTTGACCGTTGAGGTATGGACCCGATTCTTGCATACCAAACGTCTTCTCATTATGGTTAACATTTTTGTGAAGTACACAACACGACACAACTTCTCATTACGGTTAACATTTTTGTGAAGTTTCATGGAAATCCCTTCAGTTCTTTCAAAGTTATGGCTGAGACATGGTTATTTTTTAAGAATTGTTTCGGACAAATGGACGGACGAACAGAACGGATGATGCAACTACTATATGCCTCAGTTCGAGGCAATAAAAGAACTGTAGCCTGTTAATATCAACAATGTCTATAACATAAATATAAGAAATTGCGTCATAACTTCATTCAATCTATGATATCGGGAAAATGTCTTATTTACCATGAAACACTGTCAATTTCATAAATGTTATGCAGAGAGTTTGGGAGATTTTGGCTTAGTATATTAATCAGAAATGAATACAAGATGAACTCTAACAGTTTAACATGCTTCAACAATTAAAACAAATATCTCAAATTGCAAAACTCCGAAAGCTTACTTTGGATTGTAATATATTATTGGGTTTAAACTTCAAATGACTAAATTACCACGGCATGTCTGGAATATGAGAAGGTCCTGGCTGTGGAACATGTACTTGTGTGGCAGCAGTCTGAAATAGCAAAATCCTTATTGTAATAATTGTGCAAAACTTTTGTGTTAACTGCACATATATAAGACTAAATAAAAAATGACTGAATAGGAAAGTCGACAATATGTGCATGTTCACCTAATGTCAGAGCTGCATAAAAAGTTTCGTTCCAGTCGAATGGTAACTATATAAGAAGTTGCGCAAACAAGATTTGTGGGACGAATGCAATAAAAAAAAGACATCCGCGCCAAATTTAAGAAAGGGTTTAACTTTTCTTAGTAAAATTCTACCCCCAATGGTATGTCTTTTATTTCCATGTGTAAAGGGTCCTTTTATCGGCCCCATGCACAGGAATTGTGAAGTTCCGTTTCAGATGATAAATGGGAAAAAATCTCTAATACTATTTGTATACAGTTTCAATATTGTATGTATAATAGTAAATAAATTACATTGCAGAAGTTTTTCTCAGTATTAGGTAATTGTTAGGTCAATGTGACATTCACGACTTAGTGATCTGAAAAGTAATACGGTTTCTCATCTCGCCAATAGAAATCTATCTACTATGTCACGTAGCGATGTACTACCCAAAATGAAAACTTTACATAGATCTTCGGGATGGTTAATATTGTGTACTATTGATTTTATGAATATTGAGTTCTGCTCAACCCGGGGCTAGAGGGCGTGAGCGGTAGCTAGCATATTTCACTACCGCTCATGAACAGTCTCAATCAAACCGAGACTGCAATATTTCGTATGTGTCGTGCTCGGCCGTTTCCAAAGGTCCATTATCATACTCTTTTTTTATAGCACAGTGGCGTTGCTTGTGCAGTGTGGCGGCAGTAAAACGTCTCCCCGCGCTTGCAATCAGTACTGTTATTCATTCGATCTTTGGAGATCGCTGAGCCCGATACTTATATTTAGTTATCGGTGGTACATTTTCAATTTCTTTTGTTTTCTTACTTAATTTTTGATTCGGTGGTTCCACTACTCCGGCCGATAAAAGGCTCTGGGTATTGTTTAACCACTTATAGGATATGTTGTCTGCTTTTTAATTTAGTCTTTTGGCTGTTCCTTGTGATACGCAGGCTTCATAACCGCTGCTCCCAACTAAATTCCATTATGTTTATTTCGCTCTTCGGGGCATTTAATTTTATTAGATACTGGGACCATATGTCCACCGCCGTATGCATGCCATCTTCGGAATGGTTAAAATTGTGTACTATTGATTTTATGAATATTGAGTTCTGCTCAACCCGGGGCTAGAGGGCGTGAGCGGTAGCTAGCATATTTCACTACCGCTCATGAACAGTCTCAATCAAACCGAGACTGCAATATTCCGTATGTGTCGTGCTCGGCCGTTTCCAAAGGTCCATTATCATACTCTTTTTTCAAAAGTATATATTTTGTTCATAAAGGTATATTCGGGGTTAAATTTTTTTGTCATCGAAGCTTCAATGCCATATTGATGTGTTTGTGTAATTTATTGGATAAAAATCAGATATTGCATATTTTTTTATGAACAGTTAAGTTGAGAGGGGTCGAAATGAAAATTCCTGAAAAAATGAAAATGATCACACAGCATTTGGAAACAAGAAATTACTGACTGAATGCGCTAAGTGATGTTATAAAAAGCATCAGTAACCAGTGTGACCTCCATTTTTACGAATGCGTTGCAGAATACCTCGCCTCATTGAATTTACGTAACGTTGTATGAGCGTGTTTGGAATACGTTGCCATTCTAACAGAAGTGCATTTTGAAGGTCATTTATGGTATCAATTTGATGATTGGACCTGGCCCTCCGACCCAATTCATCCCATATGTGTTCTATGGGGTTCAAGTCCGGGGATAAGCGGGCCAAGGCAAGACGTTAACGTTATTTTGAGCAAGGAATTGTGTGGTTATACGCGCCGTGTGAGGCTTTGCATTGTCATGCTGGAAAGTTCCAGGTCCGTTATTTTGCATGAATGGTATCATTGTGTTGTTTAAAACATTGATGTAACGTTGAGCATTGACATTTCCTTGGATAATGACCAGATCAGTTTTCAGATTTCCAATTATCCCACTCAGACCATAATACTACCACCACCAAATCTGTCTCTCCCGAATACAACAATCTGCAAGTCGTCCCGCCCTGAGCATACCAATAGCTTGGTTTCTCTGATCTTCAGAAAGACGTGTCATCACTAAATGCAAAAGTTTTTCAAAAAAAAAAAAACCTTTTTATTATCAGTGCTGGGCAGCAAATGATTACTTGTCGGTGTAAAACCTGTAAGTGAAACACCTGTTGCTGCGCACGTGCAAAGTAAGGAACACGTTTTTCATGCTTGGACGCATGAATAGACCGGCGATTTTGAAAACAATTGCATAATCGTTATCCGCAATGAAATCGTGATACAAATAAAGTGTAAAGTTTTCATTTTGGGTCAGTATATAACCAAGAAATGAATCAATCACTTGCGAACCGAATCTCAATGCTTACTTAAAAAAATTAAGCCTGGTTTATTACCACTTTAACATACAAAAGACCAATGTTTAAATAAACTCTACTCAGCACATTATAGTTTGCAATAATCAGAACAGAACATACAGACACGTATGACCCGCTTTTAGACCTTATTTTGTTAGGAACATACTGCCGTCATGCAGATGTAAACAAGGTTTTCAGTGTCTAAAAGATGGACTAAACGAAAAACTTGAATGAAACTTCTTTTATAAGGACAACCAAGGTTAACACTATATCTACAGCACTATAGTGACACATTAGAAATGGTCATTCAATCAACATCAACGCCAACTTGTACATTTTCTTAGCAGCTAAATTGAGGTTTCCTGTACCTTAGTCTACTATATTAATTATTTAAATAATACATGGATAAAAAAAAGGACACAGTGAATGCTTAGGCTAAAAACAAGTCATATAATGAACAAGATCTTTTCACTTCTCATATAATAGTCGCTGATTAAGATAGTAAAATGAAATACCAGTTTTAAGCTCGACTATTCGAAGAATAAGAGAGCTTTTGTAATCACCACGGGGTCGGCGTCGGCGTTGGCGTTGGCGTCGTCGTCGGCGTCCCACATCAAGGTTTGCGTGTAAGCTGTGTTTACAGGTCTATATCTCTTACATTTTTTGTCCTAGCTGAACTAAATTTTGGAATTGGTTTCCTTGTAGTATGTTGTAAAGGGTTGGATAAGTAATTTTGTCTTTTGCAAAGTCTGGGCTCCCATGGAACCCAAATTGTGATGGCCCATAAAATATGCAATAAAGGCAGATCAAGGTTTGCATGTAAGCATGTATATATCTATAATTTTGGTTTGGGATTTGTTATAGCATTATGCATCTTATTACTTCACCCATTTATTTATTTATTGGGGCATGGGCTCCCTCCTCCCGCCCCCCCTCTACCCCCGACCCCCCCCCCCCCCACTCCGACACTTTTTTACTATTTCTGTGTTGTTTTAGTCAATTCTTACACATATGTTGCAACCCTCCCCGCCCCCACCACTCCACCTCCCCCGCCTCTCACCCCATCACCCCCGCCTCCCTCACCCCGCCCCAGACTTGAGTTTTTTTTGTGGACATATTTCTGTGT